>JAAAKG020199679.1:0-23692 GCA_010014905.2 Druon quercuslanigerum | reverse complement strand
TCTTTTGTGACCAGAATAAGCATCGGATCGAAAAAATGTTCGGGACTTTTTTGCTTATTTTTTTGTGCACAACCCCCTACAAAATTAACTACAGTACACTTTTATATCTTCTACGAAATTCTCTTGATTAAGACAATTTAAACAAAGCTTAAAACTCTTTACCTTCTCGGCCATTTGTTAATGCAAGAGCTCAAGAAGCATAGGATACTCTTGGATGTAGTGTTATCTTTCACAAACTATGCAATTTATCTTTTTTGGTAACAAAATACTTTTATAACTGATCATTGAAGTTTTTATGCTTGAATGTCCTGTTTGTTTGGGAATTGTTTACTTCTAAGGTCTCCAGCGTATCAGCTAAAAAGTTGAAAATATTTTCCAATTCTTTTAATGTGCGAGGTTTTTCTTTTTACATTTTTCCTCTCTCAAGCCCTAACAGTGATTTTACCTAATTTTATTTAAACAATATAAATTAATAAAACGTCATATTGACTTTTTGTTGGGATAATGCAGTTCAGGCTTTCAAATATTTAAGTTATCTAATGTTTTAAAATAGAGATCCACTTTCCTTCTGAATCAGCTTGATTTAGAAATTTGCCTTGATATATAACTAAATGTGAAAAATTCAGGATACTTGAATAATTTTTCAGCACTGCCTTATAGCGCAGCTTTCAAATAATGAAATTTTTTAATATTACTGATTTGAGCATTTTCGAAAATAAGAGATGTGAATGTACCACGAAAGTCTAATCATTCATCGAACTCGCCCTTGAACTTAAGCAACTCGATTTTCAGTAACCTAACATTTTTGAAGCACGATGCGTTGAGTCAGTTGTGAATTAAATTGTTTTCTTGAGCATTTGAGAACGGAGACGGTTGAGCTTGATCAACTGGCGTCCCACAATACTGTAAAGGTTGTGCTTGAGTTAATATTCAAAAATGCTCCCATCGAAAGATTACGGAATAATTAGTAGTTTCTGCTTCCTCACCTGTGCCGAAAGTGTCCCTAGGAGATGTGACTGACATCAGGTTAAATTATATTTTTGCAGTGTCTGTGAGAGAGGTTATATTGCCTTTATAAACAAGTAACAGGTAAATTTTACCCTGTCAAAACTCCTCCACCTTATCGGGAGGCAGATGTCGTTTAATTTCTGGCGGGATCTTATCACAACATTTTTGTTTATGTGTGAAAAATCCCTAACTTCCCCCCGCTAGGTCGTTCCAACGATTTACCATTTCCACCAAAACAGTTTAAGCCATTAGGGCCTTCTTCCGGTAAAATATTAGTACTTACAGGAGTGGTCCACTATGGAGATGATACGGTGAACTCAAACTTGGGGCCGGAAACCAAAATACATCATGCAAAAAGTGTGTTTAGTACAAAGAAAAACAAAATCTCAAAAAAAACCTTGTCCATTAACTGTCTTCTCCAGGATGGTCGCTATCAACTCCTCTTCGTAAGACGATTTGGAAAACTCTTGATGTGCGATGACGAAAGGACAATGCCTTTTCAAACTTTATTCGCCGCCAGCGACGTACTAATGAGACTAAATGTAAAAAAACTTTAATTTTTGCGAATGGGTGTAGTCAAGATAGACGATATGAGAGAAGACGAAAAGAACGGACCTACTGTTGTTCATCAATAACCCAGCGGTCTGATCGCCTAAAACATTACATAAAATCCTCGGAATGCGAAAATAGCCTTGGCGATCTAGCTAACGCGTTAACAGAAGAAAACTAAACATGGAGTTCCCCGGAGTGACGCTCTACTTGTGCTATTCCCGTCTGTCTCTGCTTTGCGAAAAAGTTCGGTATATATATATATAGCCTTTTATTGGTAAAAGAGTAGACGGTTTCGTAAAGAGAATACAGAGAGGAAAATAAGAATCTTTATATAAATGCCTTTTCTGGTGCTCGTCTAACTGGCGTTTGGCCTATGGGGGGTTGAGCCACGACCGAAGCATGACTGAAGACGTCCTGGGCCGCACTGGCCGGGAGATCAGAATGACTTTTGACTGCCGGCAGCTCGTCCAAAGGTGAAACTGGCCCCCCTCCGCTGCCGGAGACTCATCCTGCGGTGCCGCCAAGTGTTTAAGTGGATATTCTGCGGGACTGCCCCGCTGGTTGATGGTGATAGCTGCGACCCAGCGGAGAGAGGCGCTGCGCCACCTAGGGGCGAATCTGGCTCATTCGCTTCCCGGTTTTGGATGGACGCCTCGTATTAACAGTACTTTTGGTTCCAATAACCCGTTCGTTTTGTCTTAGGACCAAGTTTGTAGTACACCAGATCTCTGCACTCAACGCTGGAGATCCGCCTGCACGGTTGGTATTACTAGTCTTAGAGTTTCTAGAGAAAGGGGATTTCAGGTTATGTTATGGATTAAACCGATAAATCTGCCTTTCTTATCTACGAGTGTATAAACTACCGGAGACAGTCGACACGTTCGTTTGGGCCTTAGGACTAAGTCACCCATCCTCAAATTTCTATCGCTTTTCTTAGCGTTATAGTATTTCGCTTAGATCTCATGGACTTTATCTTGATGCCGACAAATCAAATCAAATGCTGGGTGTCTGATTCCAACTCTCTACGCAGGGATCGGTAAGATAAGGGATCACGGCCAAAATTAAAGAACGCTGGGGTTAGTAGAAGACCCAAATCCCTATGATTTTCTCTGAAATAAGAGAATCATAGTCTTGAGGACTCATAGTTTAAGTTTGTTGGTAAACTCTGTGCCATTTCCAGTATGGATCACTTCCGATGAACCCCAACGAGATACGATCAGATCCACAAAAACTGTTCCTGCGCAAATTTTAGAATTAGAAATTTTAATATTTGCTTTGAAACGTGCTTTGGTCGTGCTTTGGAGGATAATCTTTACTACTCTCTAACTCTAGTATCTAGCCTTCTGAGTTCATGAGTATTACTAGTTATTGCTCTCCAGATGAAAATCTCCAAAATATCGACCCTAATCTCTTAACAATATCAGGTATGCGCAATCTCACTTCAGGCCCTTCAGGTTCGTTTCATTTATCTAAACCTTAATGTACCGTAATTTACAAACTCAAATAACTTTAAAATCTCGTGTAAACGTCTTCGAGAGTATTCGCCTTTTCCCGGATTCATCGAATTTTGTACACGCCTTCGGGCCCCCAGTTTTCGCCCCCACACTTAAAGTTATGGGGACTTTCTACGTAGCTATCACTGACCTGCGTGGTGACACATTATTCATTCTACCACCCGACATTATTAAATGCTATCTTCCTCAATTTATTCAACTACCTTACAACACCACAAAACCTAATTCCCAAACCTTTATGTCAAGCATTAATCCGTTATAATTCTTGGTTATGTGACTGGGACATACTGCAAAGTACCGTTTAGGTTAACTATGTAAAACTCGTATCCCCGGAGTTCCAAGCCCCATCTAGCGAGTCTTCCGGTCTGGTTACGCAGATTGTCAAGCCAACGAATCCTTCTATAGTAGTTAGTGATGACCACGAAGTGGAATGCTTCCAAATCATCGCGGAATTATCATATTCTCCAGACTACCGCTATACATTCGCTTTCCGTAACGGTACAGTTCCTTTCGGCCACCACCAAGGTCTTACTAACATATGCGATGACGCTTTCTTCGCCGTCTTGCCTTTGAGAAAGAACCACTTATACCCCCGAGGGACTAGCATCGGTTTGGAGCTTAAACGGCTTCTCATTCACCTCGTTAAACATTGAATACGCAAGCATATGAGGGCACTAGTCCTGGCAGCCATTGAGTTGTCGAAAGCCCCTTGTTGTTCCTCTCGCCAATGCTACTTGATTTTGGTACGGAACAGTTGGGTTAATGATTCGGCTAACGTCGCAAATGCTCGTATAAACCGCCTATACCATAAGGTTATACTCATCATACTACACAGTTGTTTAACCTTTTTAAGGACTAAATAC
The DNA here is from genome assembly GCA_010014905.2 of Druon quercuslanigerum. Lineage (NCBI taxonomy): Eukaryota > Metazoa > Arthropoda > Insecta > Hymenoptera > Cynipidae > Druon > Druon quercuslanigerum. Next base: position 19,755 of record JAAAKG020199679.1, on the reverse strand, counting down.
GAAATTATAGAAGCGACATTATCTGAGTCCACTTTGTGATCGTTCGTATTGACGGTGTATCCAATATATTTCATCACATTAGAACAAACTTGAATTTTTTCGGATTTATTATCAAACCCGCTTCCGTTACGCGCCAAAAAACATTCCCTTACTAATCTAGTTGTCCATCGAACCCCCCCCCCCCCCCCACATAACGTAAACGCATTATATGCCTGACTGGCCTTATCTAACGGAATCTGATTAAACGCGGAACTTACATCCAAATTCGCTATGTATTTCACAAGATGACCTTTATATATGGAAGAGGATAAGCATCTATTTTGGAAATAGCCGTCAGTGCCCGAAAATGCAAACATAAACGGTATGTCTGATTCGGCCACTTTACCCTTAGCCAACAGCCTCTCAACTTCTTTGCACATAATCGCTTGTACTTTAGGAGTCACTATCTGGTATCTTTTCTTAATTGGACTATGCCCCTGGACATTAATGTTGAGAGTAATGAGGTGGATCTTGCCTAATGAGCCCTGCGATTTCGAAAGGAACTGTACCTTAAAAAATGCCTTGAAAGTTTCCTCCCCCCTTTATGTAGAGCTGCTATGCCACTATAATTTTCCTCTTTTACTAACTACTGTTGTAAAGGATAGTGTTTCTCTGCCGAATCTGTTATAAAGACCGTACTATCTTTGGATTTTCATGAACCTGAGCCTTAACTATTAACGTTTCTGACTGAACTAACTTAACTAAACTCTCCCTGTCCAATATGTATCCACAAAGGGGTTCTGTCCGGATGTCAAATATGGCATGTTGGTAGGATCTATCATCTTATTTGTATTCCTAATAGTTTCGCATATCGAGAAGGTAGTGCTAACACTGTTTTAGCGTGGATGTAGTTTTTAACGAAATTAAAATTAGATCTGAACTTGCGGTCTCGAACGGCGGAGAGACAGTTCCGACCAAGCTCACTGCTTCTTTGAATAGTTTCAGAAACAATTAGGGCAGGTCTTGACTGTAAAGCCCTCGGTTTTGCATACCTAGCGAACTAATCTTCTGGGTGAGTCGCATCCTTTTTGGAAGTGGCCTTATTATTTGCAGTTACAGCAACCCGATTCATTAGAGTTTCAAGCCTGCGGCTCGTTATTTTTATAATCAGCGAAAACCTTACATTTATGCTGAGCCCTCCCCCTTTAATACTTAATCGGATTCTGCTTTGCCCATTACCTTACTGATTTGCATTTTTGCCCCAGCTGTTTGTGCCCTCCTTTTGTTGGGTAATATTCGCCGAAGTTTTCTCCACTTTCTCTTTAAGCGCTGACGATGGCGATTGCTTATTTGTCTTTTGAGTTGATGTCAGTTTGTACATGAAATCTTTGGCCTTATATTCTCTAATATACATATTCAACTATGGACCTAGTCTAGCTGATCAACTATCGGATTTCCTCCTCAAATAAATTTACTAGGCTTTGAACAACGGTTAAATATTATGTATAGAATCATCTTTACCCCGAGTTCTTGCCTGTATATGCTCTTTGACCCTTCTTTTAAAAGCATCATCGCCAAAATATGACCTACATTCTTTCCGAAACTTGCGCCAAATTTAAAACTCTTTCTCGTAGTTTTCAAACCAGTTTTCACGATATTTCCTCTATCAAAACCGGCATGGCTAACAATATTTCATCATCAGATAACCAAAATCTCTGCTCCCGCACCGATTCCCATTAGGCGATTTATTACTATAAACTGTGGTTCTATCTGTAAAATCATCGCGCGTATACATATCCTTGTCGCCTATGTTGCTCCTACGCAGTTTTTTTTGTGGGCTTGGTCTGGGGAGTTTTTGTCTTTCCACGCTTGGAGTGAACTTCGGAAGTTCTTGTTGGTAATACTTACGTCGAATTTCTTTAAAGGATGTACGGCTGTTTCTATTCAAATTAGTTCGTTTAAGACCGAGACTTGTCTGATTAGCATTATTGATTCTAAGACCCTCATTTTATGATTCGGACACTGTGTTGTTACGGAACTATCTATCTACACTAGATAAACTTCTAGGGTCTTCACGCGTTGCCCCAAGTTTTTTTTACGAAAGCTTTATTGTTATGACCGAGTAACTCTGAGAGCAAGTTTAGGTTATCTAAACTGTGCGACATACTGAAAAATTGGGCATAATTAAACGAAACATTTGTCAGATTGATCGAAGGGAAGAGTGAAGGTTTTACACGAGGTTTTGAGACTACGCTGAGTGCAGCTCTAAGAAAAACTCCATCAATACGGCCGTGTGTGGTGGGACATGGCGCGCGCGCGCTTTCATAAATTGTACGTCGTTGAACTCCGCGCAGCGCGATGGGACTTGCGTGGACTCAGTCGTTCGTTATGCTTTGGCGGTGAAACTTAAGTGAATAAAGGCAGCTAAACTCAAAGTTACAGTGTTTCAATGAAGAGATTCCAACATCAAATACTATGTCTATCAATTAATGGGCCTCAGCACGCGCTTCCACTGCGCATGAAAGGACAGTTGAGAAATTGGACGAGTGAAAAACAAAAAATGGAGGTTGAAGAATATAGAGGGTAAGTAAATAAAAAATCTGTTAACATGCTATCATGTAAATAATAATGTACATGTGATAGTGAAGCATGCTTCCGGAAGTAGGATAAGGTAGATAATATATACGTGAAATGAAGGAATAAAATAAGCGCAATATAAATTTGAAAAGGGACACATGTGACCTTCAAGTGGGGTAAGGAAGACAAAATACGTTTGGAAATGACAATGCGTTTTGATACCGATTCTGAATAAATAAATAGAACTGAGAAATACTCAGGTAAAAAAAAAAGAATTTCTCGGAACATAAGAAGGTCATGAATTCATGACACATTTCAAGCCCATCTGATGGATGAAAGTAAATTAAAATGATGATGAAAAACGTATATGAAAGATATTAAACGGGTTTAGAGACAATGCCGATTTTTAAACAACATTGAAATTTCATAGAAAGTTGGTATAACCTTAAATGATGCTAAAGGCTCGTAGAATATGCTAGGATTTGATAGAAGTACAGAATAATTCTACACCAGTTTAGAACGTGTTAAAATATTTACAACGTTTATATAAATCAAAGTAAATTTTTTTGAGATGACTAAAATCTTCTTTTTGAACAATTCAATACAATTTTAGAATGTGATAGAATTTAAAAAAAATGTAGGTAACTCTAGATAATTTGAGAGGTACAAATATTACCAAATCATATGCTCCCAAGCGAAAGGTCGCAATGGAAACTAATACATTGGTTGGAAAAGATGACATCGAAACTTTTAGAGGCTTTTAGAGGCATAAAGCAAGATGATGGCTACCCTCAAAGCAACAGCGTAAGAATTTTCAGAAACAGAGAAACAGTGAATTAGAATATTACAGGTAAACAATTGAGACCAAAGTTCACATAGAATAGAAAATTTTACTTCCTTAAAAACAAAAAAAAATTATCCCTTCAAAAATTCAGATAGAACAATCAAAAGAAAACAATGTAAATAATAGAAATAGTTTCTAAGTCAGCAATTAATCCTTAAAACCATAGAGGTAATTGACTCAAAAGCAATTGTCCATAAAACTTATATCAACAAACTATGATAAGAAAAGAATTTATGGTCAGAGACATAATCGTAAACCGTTTAGATAAAAATCACCACAAAACAATACTTGATACAACGAGGCCTATAATAATTTTACAAAAGTTAAAAAAATTTAAAAGAGTAGAGATAACTTAAAATATTTATTCGGCGAGGAAACGGCTCTATCAGTTAAAGATAAAACCTAAAGAAAAAATATTCGATTTTTGCGAAAGATTTGATGCAATAGTAAGAACGTATGAACATTGTGAAGGAGCCTTGGCCTTAAACGAGAAATGAATTTCGAAGAAAAAAATCCTTTTAATTTGAGTTAGAAGCAGAAAACAGAGCAGACGCTGGGGACAAAGAGGAAGACAGAACTAACCTGGCTTACCATACATCCATTTGGCAGATGACACCAGATGGATGTTGCTACAGATGCAACAAAACAGGTCATAGAGCGACTACGAGTCCATTAAAATAATTTAAGGCATGGTTCTGTTACTATTGCCAAAAAGGTGACAGAACACAAAGGTGACGGCTGCTTCGAAAGGGGAGCAGAAGGCTCCAGAGGAACAAGAGGCGGAAAAGAGACATGGTATTTCACTAGAGTTAATCAATCCAGAGGCGAGGTACAAAAATTTAGAGATCAGTCTAGAGGAGGATTTAAGGGAAAACTTAGAAGAAATTTTAGAGGAGGATGTAGAGGAGGATCTAGAGGTGGAATTAATGGGAAATCTGCAGGAAATTTTAGAGGCAGAGGAAACAATTATAAAAAGAAGGAGGGAGTAAACAAAATACAAACAAACAAAAACAAAGGAAATGCTTCGAAAAACAATAGATGAGATAATTTTACATTTAGAATGAATAATAAAATAAGCAACATAGATGAGCCAGACAAAGTACTAGAAAATAATCAGATCACTTTCATATCAGATTCAGGAGCAAGAGACCTCTTTATAAATAAATGAGAGCATCACTTTCAGTGATTTAAAAAAATGTTAATAAAAAGCGAAAATACCAAACAATCGAAGACACGTACAAATGTCCACAAACATCAATATTAAGAGAAGGAAAGCCCGAATCATAATTAGGAGACAATGTGTCTGCGATTGGAAGGGAGAAAAGAGATTGCAAGTTGAAGAAAAAGAAAACCCAGAAACAAGATCAACTGTACCAGTGAAAGAATTAATGAGAGCATGCCAAAGTTCAAGATAGCATTAGACATTCAAGAATCAATCAAAAATATAAAGATTTTATAATTAGACAAATTAGAAGAAAGAGACACAACTAAAAGCATACACACAATTAACATATTAGAGGAAAATAACAACGAAAACATGAAGTTAAGTCATTCGATGTTACGGCATGTCCACTTAGGTCGTGCTTCACTTGATTATTTTAAAAAATTGCAAAAATCAAACGAAATATTGAAAGGCGTAAAATTCGACAATGAAGTCTTGGAATGCCATATATTCATCATGTCAAAAAACAAACTACCATTCACAGAAGAAAAAAGTAGGGCCAACCGATCATTACGAAGAGTTCGCGCAGACATCATGGGATCGATAAAAGCCGCATCACATCCAGGGCAAAAAAGATTTATAGTAGTTTTCATAGATGACTACTCAAGATTGGAAAGAACATATCCAAAAAAAACTAAAGATAAAGCTGCTACCTATTTAGAGAGATTCTTAGGGTCTGCAAGGAACTTATTAGGCAAAGACGAGAAAGTATGCTATATTAGATCCGATCAAGGAAAAGAATTCATGGCAGATAAAACTCTAGGAATAATAGAAAAGAAAGTACAGAAGGAGAATTTTCACCCCCATATACATCGGATTAAACGGAACACCCGAAAGATTTAATAGCACACTACAAGAATAAATTAGAGCTTTAATATTCGATTCGGATTGCATAAGAGTATGTGGGAGTTGGCAACAGAGGGAGCGATCCATATTTAGAATCACACACCTCACAAATTAATAGATTTTGAAACCCCGATTCAAAAGACTCTTGGAAACAAGACACGTAAGATTTAATGAAAAAGTAATGTACGAAAACAGTTTTAAAGAGGAACATTCGAATGATAAATCAGATGAAATAAAGAATGAAGAAGATATAGATTAAACAAATTGGATAAAAAGTTTTAAAAGTGAAACAAATACAGAATCGAGGATGGACGAAACTAAAATACAGAAGAAAATAGGTAGAGCACGAAATCGAAAATTACAATCACAGTAACAAAGAAAACCAGAAAAAAAAACTTATAGCACTCACAAGAAAAGCAAATTCAGAAAAAGAAAAAAATGCTTATGCTCAAAAAACAAAAGCTAAAAATTAAATTAAGGTAAACAATACAAGCTTTACTTATTTTATAAAAAAGAAGTCAGAAGAACATAGAGTGAAGATTATTATTGATCATACAGAAGAAGATTCAGAAAACAACAAATTAGAAGAAGATAAATTAAATCTTGCATTAACTGTGATATTGAATAACAATCTTATTACACACGATGAAGCAATGAGAACTGAAAATGAATTAGAATCATAAAAAGCAATCATGGAGGAACTCCAATCGATGAAAGAAAACAAAGTGTGAAAGATAATAGAAGAATGCAAAACCACAAAAGATAGCAGTAGACTAAACATTATAGATTTGAAATGCGTGTTCAACAGGAGAAGAAGAGTGGATGGATAAGTAAAATTCAAAACAAGATTAGTAATTAGAGGATTTGAAGACCAAAAAGAATATGATCTGAAAGAAATCTATGCCCCAGTATCGAGTTTGCCAGTGATTAGATAAATACTGGCGATCATAAATAACTATGATCTAGAAGAAAGACAATTGGACGTAAAAACAGCATATCCGAACAGTATTTTATAAGATGAAGTATATATAGAAATACCAGAAGGGAAGAAATAAAATAAACGTTTTTCAGAGGAAGTAATAAAACTTGGTCTTGAGACTTTTCTACATGAACCATGCTTATTCACATGGAGGAAAAAAGGGAAAATGGCAGTATTCGTTCTGTACGTAGACGACATGCTAATAGCTAACAATGGTAGAGAAAAATTAAAAGAAATAAAAGAAAAACTAGGAAAAGTTTTTATTATGAAAGATTTAGGAGAACCAAAGAATGTCGTAGGAATGACAATTAGGAGAGACAGAGAAAATGAAGAGATGAATATAAATCAAAAGACTATTCGATATAAACATTAGAGAGATCTATGATGGAATATAGCAAAGCACAGAGCACACCGATAGTAACAAGACATTAGATCAACATTAGGGCATTAGGGCATTAGGGCATTAGATAAACACGATAGAAATGCCGAAAATTGTATTATAACACTTTTAGAGCCGCATTGTGTCTCTCTATGTACCCGAAGCATGCATAATTTGAGCATCCACTAAAAACATGTCCAATTGCTTCTGGCTTTTGCTTGCACCCCCTTGCTCTCGAGGGAGATATATACGAGGTGCAGAAGATCTAGAATAATGACTTTGGTGGATTTTAATCATCTTGGTGTACTTTGGTCCAGTTGCCGCTACTCATCGAGATTCCATTTTACTGCACCAAACGTCTGAAGCAGTATAGGAATGGCGAAAATATTAATCGCCTGGATCTTATGCTTCCCAGATAATTCGGAAGCCCAAATTTTTCTGAGAATTCTGCTATACCGTTTTTGAAGTACCTTTTTAACACACGCGCATATAGGGTTTCCGCTTTAGGTATTCCAAAAATTGCATACATAATTTTTCATTGCGAAGATTTTGTATGGTATTTCTACCTATGAGTTTAAGATCCTGATCGTCACGCGTTAATGTACTACTGCGACAAGAATTGCAATGTTATCTTTTGAAGAAGCAAAGAGTTTAAGGTCGTGCACTTATAAAATGTTTTTTAACCTTAAATTCTCTTCTGTTTGGCGGTCCACATAGGTACCTGGAGCTTTTGACGCAAAGATCCTTGGAAGACCCCCTCTTATATGTGAGATAACGGGTAGTCACTTGACAAATCTTGTCAGCCACAAGAGCATAAGCTGCTTCATACATCACACTACTTTTAGATGTACCTCCAGGTACTCGCGGAGCTTAATAAGTAGCTCAAGGTTCGCATTACCGAATGCCTTTTTGTAGACAATTTAAGCCATGGACAGATTGTGTAGATACCTGACAGAATCCTGGGTAATATACGTGTCTATTAACAGGTTTTCCCTGCAACCAGCCAGTCCTCTCATGCATCCACGTTGTTCAACTATTGAACTCCACAACCGCTCGATGGATATTAATATCCTTCGTTTAGTATGCCAGTAAATAGCTTGAAGCTGTTGTTTAAAAAAGCTATGAGCCGGTAGTTTTTTGGACTTGACAAATCTCCGAACTTAAGGATCAGTACCGTGCGTCCTTCAACAAACCACTGTGGCATGGGCTGTTTTCCGCTTAAAAGAGTATGAAATATACGAGCTAGATGTTGTTGCATAGCAGAGTGGACTTCAAAGCACCAGTGAATCAGTCCTCTGATCCTTTCCAGCCGAGACTTCACAATAGACAGTTCGACCCTGCTCCACCAGACCACCGCCGCATAGCTTTGCCTGGTTCACAGGATCGCTGTATACTACTAGTTTCTTGCACGTGTTTTCCAGGTGTCGTTTCATGACAGCTTCTCATCCAGGGTAAATCCTAGATTTATAGCATTACTCCCAAGAGTGCATCAAGATGCTTGCCACGCAGAATAACCAGTATATCGTCACATAGCCTATAACGTGGGCCCCTGACTCCTGAACAGGTGAAGCAGTTCAAGCAACATATAACAGGTCCATTCCACGACTGCAATAGGCACACAGTGCGAGATTATGACCATTCTGATCAACTCTCCAGATGTGCAGTTAAAGGCTCCTTCGATGTCAATAAAGGTTCTAATCGCGAGGCATTTCTGCTTCAGTTGTCCTTTATTAGGTTTAGTGCTCCGGTTAGGGCGTCTGGGTCGGGTGACCAGCCATATAGCCGTGCTGTTCCTTGTGAATTGTCCTACATGACGAGACGTTATCGTTGATATGTCTATCTCGACTGAACGGGAGAATCTCAACATGTGAATCACATCTAGAACGTTTGGAACTTCATGAAACAAAAGTCAGTAAGCACATAGCTACGACCAGGTAAAGGTTTTTGGGATTCTTAATCACACCTGGAAACATTGCCGAAAGATAAAAGTTGAAAACTGTTGGAGCCGTATTTTTCGTCGCATTGAAGCTGTATTATCTGCTAAAGGTTCCTATCCAAAATACTGATTATCAGACCAAATTTAAAAAAATTAATTTGTTATCACTTTAAATAAGATACACATTGATATTGAGATATTTTTTGTAAAATCTTAGAGAAATATATTATAGAGGATGAATTTTATTTCAAAAATAATTATCTACATTCAACTTAAGCATTCTTACCATTAAAAAAGATTTTTAAATAGAATCATAATTTCGTATGCCCACCTTTAACAGATAATAAAACATTAATACGACGAAGCATACTGTTCATGCAGTTTTCAATTTTAATCTCTATCTCTGGACGATATATCTCCTTCTACGATATACACCGACCCCTACGTTTTCCCTGTTCCTGGAGTTATCTGTAAACCAGTTGTATCCATCACTGGGCAGTTGTGCCTCACTATTAAGCCATTCCACTCTTGTGGATAGGCTAATATGATACTTCTTGTTGAACAGATAGCGACGAGTGAACATTTTGTCCCTGAGCATGCTCAGTGTCGACCCCCTCGCAATATCGATTGGTATACGCACTATTGTCGAGATACTGCTATCATTTACCATATTTCATCTCTAGGTCGCTTTCGCAGCCACGGCCTTGATGTTGAGATGGATGGGCTTCAAACCTGTAAGTGCCCCCAAAGCCATTGTGGGTGTAGATTTTGAGGTACCCGCAAAGCCTCTCAGATTCGGTCCCCTGATCCTTTCCAGTCCAGCCTTCACATTAGACAGTTCGATCCTATGGCTCTCCTACAGAGCCACAGGGTCGCTACTAACTTCTTGCATATGTTTTCCAGGTGCTCGTTCGATGAAAGCTTCCTATCTAGGATAACTCCTAGATATTTGGCTTGTCCTTTGATTTTCAGTTTTTGTCCTGCCAGTTTCAGGGTAATTGTGGTTCTCTACTTATACCTTCTGGTGAATAAAACTGCGTCCGTCTTTCTCGGATTGACTGATATTCCAGTCTTCTTGCACCAAGAATCTACTATTCTTAGTGCTTGCTACATTACTCCGAAGAGCGCATCCAGATGCTATCCTCGCATAGTCTATAACCTGGTAGCCTTGACTCGTGAGCATATGAAGGAGTTCATCTACAATCAAGCACCACAGCTGGGATGATAAAACACCTCACTGCGGACATCCCGAGTCAACGGTTCCACATGAAGTAGTATCACCCTTGGTCGTAGTTAGGTTCCTATTTGCCAACATATGGAAGGTCAATTTTACAACATCATATCTCAGGGCCTTTCAGCTTCAGCTGTCCTTCGATTAGGTTAACTGATGTGCTTAGGGCCGTCTCCGTCGAGTGACCAGCCCTATAGGCGTGTTGATGCTTGTGAAGTAGCCTAATTTTGAAATAAAAACTACTCTGGCATGCTGCTGGAACATAAACCCAAGTCAGACTATCCCTAGCAAGTCTCACAATCGGCCCTATAATGATTTCACTAGCCTTCTGTAAGAAGACGGGATATATACCATCAGGACCGGGAGACTTATAAGGACTTCAGGGCCCATCTGAACCTGGCAGGGGTAACAATCTCGTTGGCTAACCGCAGATTTTGGCCCAGTTTGGCCACAGGCGGCTTTAATTGCCTCAGAGGTGTTCTCCCCTCTTCTCCTAATTTTTTAAAGCCTGGGAAATGTACCTTGATCAGATGAGCCAAGGTGTTCCCGTCCGACTCTGAGTATCCCCCACCGGGCAATTTCAGAGCGCCGAGAATAGCGTCCGGATTTCGAGAAAGCAGCTTAACTAGTCTAGCCTCCTCTGCTCCTTTCTCGATATCTGTGCAAAATTTGTACATCTTTTATGCTTATTTCATCTTTCATACGTATTGCACTCCGGTATTAATCCCTTATTGTCCTGAATGAGGTCCAAAGGTCCTCCGTATTGCCAGTACTGGCACGCCTGAACCTCTCTCTGGTTTCCCTGCGAAGCTCTTCGAGTTTCCCTATCCACTAGTGTGTTTACCCAGCCTTTCGGACTCTTGAAGGTCGACAGCTACTTTCATAAGTAGATTTTATGGCTTTCGTGACAGTCTCGGCTGCCATCTCCAGGGTGTCCACGTCTCTAATTGACCTGGGCACCTCTGAGAGTGCACTTCTTAGTTCCGTGGAAAACTGAGCCAGAAACGGGCACAATAGATTCCAGCCCGAACTCCGTCTGTGAGTGATCTGAGAGAGTGGGTTCATCTGAGACTCTCCAATTCTTGATATTGTCTGTAAAACTACAGCTAAAAAGAGTGATGTCAATGACTTCCTCCCAGACTGAGACGTCCGTGCTACCCCACAGAGTATGTTGGGCGGTAGCATCGCACCCCAACAGAAGAAGAAGATCTCTTACCTTGCAGTCTTCCACCAGTGTACGTACCTCCACAGGTGGATTGGTATCGCTGTCATATGGCAATTAAGCCGATCTCATGACAAGCCTTCCTGTTCTATTTAGATCCGTTGCTATTACCAGCGAATCCCTGAAACTCAGCTCAACCAGCGGGACGACGTTGATTCCCTTCGCCAGTATGCAAGCCCTTGGAGTCGCCGCCTTATGGTCCCTGAAACAAAAACCAGCCCCCCCCCCCCCGTTAAACTTCTAATGACACCCCATACTAACCAGCAAAACTACAGAGGCGCCTTTGCTGTGGTGCAAGTTAATTTGGGTATTGTTTAGACCGGGGGCAGTCATTTAGATCTGCTCCCGGTCTCCCTGTACGACGAAAGGCCCCTCCTGCACCTGGCTGCAAACTTTAAAGTTGACACACCAACAAGGAGGTGTTTGGTTCCTCCTCCTGCTGTGTCCTCTTCGTGAGGCCTATCGTGCTTGACAATTCGCCAGGATCTTGTGTTATGTGAGGGGTTGAAATCTTCCAACCAACGGAGCACCACAGGGTCTCCAGTTTTCCCGGGAACAACGTTGTAGCTTTCACCATCTTCTGGAGCAAATAAACTCCACCCACCTTAAGAGTTGCGCCTTCTCAAGGCTTTGTCTCGACCACATCCTTGTGCAGCCAAGCTTTAGCTGCTGGGTCGGCTGCCACAAATAAAAAGACCCCTCCCCTACAGAAGGAGGTCCTGTTTTTGGGCCATTGATCTGGCAACACTCTTTCTAGAGCCCTCCAGATAGCTTCCCTAAAAAGCTTAAACTGCACTGTGGTGAGCAACGAGTCCGGGTGGCTCCTATCCGTCACCACTACCGTCAGTGGGTCAACCCTTCGAGCGGCCGTCAGTGCCCCCGCTTCTGAGCCTCAGTGCTGATTATCGGCACTGTAGTTGCAGGTGTATTAGATACCGCAGCTGCTATACAAGCCCGCTGCGCTTTCCTATTCAGTCTCCTTTTCTGGGAACTTCTGAGGCGCTTTTTATTGGGGAACTGATTGGCTGATCCCGTTACCTTAGCCTCATTTAGAGGCACTGTCAATTCCTCAGCTCTTGGGAGAGCTGGGGGCACAGCCGCTGTCTGGTTTTGGCTTGCCGGAGAGACAGATTGAGAGGAAAGGGTAATGTTAGACCCGTTAGTACCCAAACTCTCTCCCCTCTTCGCCACCTCCCTTTCTCCATCTTCTTTTTTGCTAGATGTAGCGTGATCCATTTTTGTTCCCACGGGCAGCTAGGGAAGGAAAAACCTCCATACTTTCATTATAAATAACCAGTCTAACGAAATTTCTATAATTAAGAAAAAGAAATTATCTCTTACTTAATATACCTTTTCAAATGTTTTAAAATAAATTTGATAAAGTTTCTATTTTATATTTAACTTATATACAATTTTATTTACAATTTCGCGATAAATAAATGCTTAATATTTAAAAATGTACCTGTATTGAAATTTGTACCTAAATTTCTAAATTAAAAAATTAGTTATATTAGTAAACAGAACAAGAAAAAGATTACCTTCAGTATCAGGATGTTTTTTATACACTAAATACATATCTTATGTTTGAATATAATTGTTTTCAGTTATTAATAATAAATACAAAAATCGTATTTTCAGACATTTCAAAAAGCGCGCTAACGGCAACCAATGACGCGCCTTATGCATCGCATTCTTGTAACCAAGCCGAGTACTAGACCCGCTGTCATTGAAATACGAATTTCCATACAGGAAATTTTATGAATAAGTATAAGGTGCCATTTCTACATCGTAAATATCGCAGAATACATTTTTCAACGTTTCCTAATATATAGAATTCGTAAAACGTAAATAATATTATTGGATATATATATCCAATAATATTCAAAATTTTAATTAGTAATATTGCTGAATTAAATTGATTTCCATTTGATTTAGCTGAAGGAGAATCTGAATTATTTTCAGGATTTAATACATAATATATAAGAGGGGGATTTGCTTTAGTTTTATAGCTGAACACGGAATAATTATTTTCATGAGAACAGTATTTGTTTATTTTTAAGCAGGTAACTTTTTATTACAATTTTAATTTTTTAATGAAAATATTTTTAAGTATTATTTTTATTTAATATTACACTTATATTCAACTAAATGATTGATACTTATTAACATTAACTGATTGTTAAGTACAGAATTGCATTTAAATAAAGTTCTTCGAAAAAGAAAATAACACAATTTGTTTATTAGAACATTTATAATAGTGGTAATTGTTAACTAATGATCATTTTCCATCCTCAATACTATTTCTACCAGATATTTAGGCATTTTCAATCAAGATAAAATTTTTTGTTGTGGTTGAGAACCGTATGAAAGTACCTGTTTGTAACAATTAGTCTAATATTCATGTTCCTGAAATATATCTGCAATAATTCTGATAGATAGCAACTTCTCTTAAGTCTTTTCTTCGGAAAAAAAATTATATTCGTAAAATGTCCAATTTTGACGTTCTATTTGTTTTAATGATAAATTCCACATAGTGAAAATAGAAAATCGGTCCTGATAACGTTCTGGAGGATTTAATTCGGAGAATTTAAAAAAACATCAACAAGGGTCAAGAATTATAGACCGTTCGAGAGATATTTTATGATGATGTAAAGTGATAAAGATTAGGTTTCCGTTTAACGTATGCGCGTGTAAAGTCTTAGATACACTCTAAACAATATTATGAATAACTTTGCATATTTGCAAATTGTTAGGCAATTTTCCAGAGTCAATACATTTTTTGTCGGATAGAAAAATATTAAAATTGGTTTTCCGTACACCGAATACGTGTGCAAAGTTTTAATTACGCTTTTAATGATATTTTAAACTACAGCCCGCATTTGCACGATATTTTAAAAAAATTCGATACCTGAAAATTTCTTTCATGCGACACTGACACTCCATCTCGAAATGATCACGAAGGTTTTTAATTGGTAAAAACTTGCACAATTATTCCTTCGATTTTGGTGGTATTTTATCGTGATTTGCACCTTTTTTAAATTTTCAACCAATTAAATACGACAACCTTTAAGAATAATGAGTCAGTCGATATGTGCAATTAAACATTTTTCCGAACGTTATAAAGACGAGCAAATCTCTACAGCTTCTGTTTTTATTAAACGGAAGGTTAGGCTAAAGTTGGAAATTGTTAGCAATTATAGTCAATTCCCAAGCTTCATTGACTCGTCTAATTATAATTTTATATAATTATATGGTCTCATTATAATTTTATGTTATAATTATCAATTTTAATGCTTAATTTAATATTTGTTTCTCTATTTTCATTAAATTTTAGTCTTAGCTATCCTGAAAAATGTATATCATTTCAATAAAGTTTTATTATCACTATTCATGATATGAAATACCTGTAGGATAGAAACAAAAGTATTTTGACTGTCTTATTTTTATTATTAAAAAATGGGCATTCTATTAAAATAGAAACTATTATTAAACATCTTACTGCAACCTGTGTCGCTTTGCCGTTAATCTAAAATCACAATTAAAAAAAATTTAAACTCATTTTTTACGATTGATCGTAAAAAATCTAATCGTCCTGTCTAAAAATAATTAATAACAAATTTATAGATCTTTTTCGGGTGGACAACTTTAGTCTCTTAATTTTAGTTTGTACCTTGTGCCGTTTGTCCAAAATTTTAATTTTTAATTTTTAATGTTTTTTACGAGAAAAAAACTATGCACTCTTTCGGAAATGGACTAATGACAAATTTTTAGACATTTTTAGGACACGCAATTTTAGTTAATTCATTTTTTCGTCTCTTGTATAGATTGGTCGTAAAATCGATTTTTCGAGTTTTCGTTATGTTTTGTATGGTCAAAATTTGAATTTTCAACTTTTCGACAAAATTGAAAAATTTTTGACATGAAAATCTTGTCGGGCTTTAAAAAATAAACATTTTCCTTCTCTTGACTTTTTTCATATCATGCGTTGTTTGGATTAAAATGTTCGTTTTGGTTTATTTTTTTGGATTTTGAAAATGCTATAACTCTGATAATTTTCATTTTATCGAAAAAAAGTTATGAGGATAAATTGTTTGAGCTTCCGAGTACTACAAATAGCCGTACATAGAATTTTTGAATCTTGAAAAAAGTAGCCTAAAATATTTGGAAAACGTGCTAACTTTTTTAATTTTACATAAAACTAATACCTTCTCATTAGGATGAGAATGTAAAAAGAGAAATGCACTAGCCACCTTTCATGCTTATTGTGTCAACGAATTACATTCAACTGAATCAGGATTTATAAGAACTCTTCGACCCGTGGTCTTACTTTTCTCTATAATTCTTAACTAGAATCGAGATATGAAAGAAATAAGGTTATTTGCAACTATCATAACAAGGCTATAACAACACGACTGTCAAGCAAGTACCTACGAATGCAAATATTCCTCAGCATTAATGCTCCCATCGCGCACCGCCTCGCGCGCTATCAGTCATTTCTAAATTTTAATTCGGGCATTGCACCATGTCAATATCTTGCGAATATTCTTTCACAGTATACAACTGGACGCATTTTTGACTTTCGTCCACGGACGAGAAGCAACCTGATTGAACAGAGAGTTGTACTTGCAACTCATGGATTAAATGTGTCCGCGCAACCGTACATAAGCGATAAAAGTGTCCACGCAGATAACTTCGTGATAAAAGCACACAAACACACACACACACACACACACACACACGCGCATACGTGTGTATGTGTTAAGCCTACAGATAAACTCAATAATTTTTATCCGATTAAAAAATGTGGAAAAATAGGATAAAGTTCCGAATAGTACATACATCTAAATGATTTGGAACTGCGTATATTCATGTATTTTGACTCGCTCTTTACGAAAATGGTAGTAGGAATACGCGCAAATTGGATTTTCATGGGGAAACCATAAAAACCCCATATTAATCATATTTTTTTGTGTTCAGTAAATAATACAAATTTTCGAAAAAGCTTCAAATAAAAGTTGTAGATATCTAAAAATTATATCATCGCAGGGTCACAAGGCACAAGGTCACAAGTCACGCCCCCTCCACGGCACGTTGGAAAGGGATATGGGTTTCATCAACATTGTTTCTGGGATCACTCACAGGGGTGCCTTCCCACCCCCTACGGTACGTTGGAAAGGAGTAGGGGTTTTACCAACATTACTACTGTAATAAGTCACAGGGACACAAGTCCGCCCCCCCACGACACGTTGAAAAGGGGTAGGGGTTTGACCAACATTATTTCTGTAACCAGGCACAAGGGTGCACCGATACATATTATGCTGTATTTCTGTGATTTTTTATATTTAACGTAATTTTCCTTGAAAACTATTGCTGGGAGAGTAAAAATGTAAATCACATAAAATACATGTTTTTAAAAGATTTAAAAATTTTCTTTCAAGCTTTTTCGTAAGCTTTTATTATTTACTAACATAAACACAAAAACATGATTTTAATGGGTTTTTCGTGGTTTTCAAAATGAATATTAAATTTTCGCGTATTTTCACTATCATTTTCAAAATAAGTGAATCAAAATACATGGGTATACGCAGTTTCAAATCAATCGAAGGTATGCACTATTCGTAACTGCACCCGAAAAACAATTCAAAAATGTATAATAAATGAGAATTGAGATAAAAATCGATCAGGGAAAAATTCTTGAACTCAGCCTACAGTGAGTTCAGTACAGAGATTTAATCTTTTTTTTTTTAATTGTGGCTCAGAGAAGGGATTTTATGCAAATACATTTATATACATTGAAGTCCCGCACGAAAAGTTCCCGTTATAGAGGACAATGTTGTTCAAGGAGGCGAGGGTCCAAGGGCCGCTAGGTCAGCGGAGCAATTACACAACAACGCAGGAAGGTATGAAAAAAGTGGGCAGTATTCTCGGCTTTTAATCGTGTAGCATGCTTTAGTCATTTTCAGTCAGCAGTAAACATGTCGCTGGGCGTTCGCTTGCAATCAATCAGTGTTTAGGTTATGTTTTGCGTAACCAGGTGTCACCAAGCATTACGAAAATGTCGAAGGAAAAGAAGAGGACGCGATCATCTTTCGAAGAGACCACGAAGGAATAGTAAGGAGTGGTATCATCCTACATTTTTGGGAAGGACCGGTGGAACCACGAAGTCCAATAATTTGTTAATGTTTGCGACGAATGGATACCCAGGGCCAGTTGCGTGCACATGCGCAGTGCTGTTTGCGCTGTCACGTGATCTACCCACACCCGTATGTTAGACTCTGGCATCTCGATGCATACGTAGGTTATTTCGTTTGTGCTTTAATTTCTTCGGGTGTTTATCCCGTTACTTAATTAAAAAACGAGAAGAAAAATTTGCATCAAACATACGAAAAGTATCTAAAAAGTGTAAGTACTACAATGACATTATTATAATCATTTGTGGATTACGTGAGTATGGGATAAAGTTAATTTCAGCAAACAAAATGTTGTAGGTTATTATGTTCAAAATGCTTATATACAACGGGTGTTGTCATGGCGACCGCCAATGCGCATCTGCGCGGAACTGGCCCTGGTTATCCATTCGTGTCAAACATTAACAAATTATTGGACTTTTTGGTTCCACTTCCCACTTATAGGGATACTACTCCTTACTATTCCTTCACGGAAGAGATTTATAAGCTTTTAGAAGGGTTTTCAAATCCGCAGAAGAAAAATCTGTCCAAGTTCGATTTTAAAAGCTTGTAAAATAATAAGTTGAATTGTTATACTTTTCAATTACGATACCATTCACTTTCCAATGCGTAATTCGAAAATCTTTTAATGTAGAAATTTTCCATTTCAAATTATTGCTTTTAGGCTGACATTTTTTATTTAAAAAATCATTAAATTCGCACTTGAAGGCTTGAACAATTAAAAATTAAAAACGTTTTAAGTGGAACATTCTATAATAAAAAAAATTATTTTTCACTATTTATTACTTTTCAAAATATTTACAAAGTCTGAAATTTGGAAGTTCATTGCTTGATTCTTTAATTTAGAGCAGGGCTCGCCACTTCAAGCAGGTGTTGACTGCCACGACAAGTGCATAACTGCTACCAAGTTTTTCTGTCATTTTTTTCTTCGTTTTACAGCAATCGAGCGAAGGGTTACGGTCACGGTAAATTACGTCTCGCCGTCGTTCACGCTGGGAGGGTCTGAACTTTTGTACTCGAATTTACAATACATTTCATTTGCCATTTCAATGTTGTTTTTAATTTATAAAGTGAATCAAATTTGCCTGAAAATTAAGCCTTAAATTAAACCTTTAAAAAGAAGGAAACATTTGGCGAATTTTGAACTTCAATTCATAAAGAATGAAGAAAAACGACGGCCGCCAAAATCCATTTTCCTTTATTTTGAAGAGTATAAACTCTATTTCGATT
This sequence comes from Druon quercuslanigerum, assembly GCA_010014905.2. Lineage (NCBI taxonomy): Eukaryota > Metazoa > Arthropoda > Insecta > Hymenoptera > Cynipidae > Druon > Druon quercuslanigerum. The sequence goes on along the minus strand of JAAAKG020199679.1, from coordinate 1,122 downwards.
TGTACAATTTAGCAGTTGTCCATTAAAACTGTCCTTATTCTTATTATTTCATTCATGAAATAATGAAATATGCCAAATTTTTAACCAAAAAAGTTTTTTTATTAACTTTATTTTCTTATCAATTTTTAACTACTTATTAGTCACTAAACTATATAAATATTAGCAAATAAAAAGTTTATATTAATTTTTATATTATATTTTATTTTTGGGAAGAATCATTTTTTCCAACCCCGGCGGTAGGTAGAAGGACCGTGAAGGACTAGGAACCAGTCGAACGAAAAGATGTATTAGGGGCTATTTGACCTAGCCCCTAGACTGCCACTGGCATTTTTTGCAAGCAATGAGTGCCTACTGGTGAGCCCTGATTTAGAGAATTGAAAATTAAAACGTGGATATATATTTTTGTAATTGGATCTGAATCTTTAAACTCTATATTTTATAAAAGTTAAAAATTCTACATTTGCAGTTTATCTGCATTTCATTAAAGATGATTAATTGGAAAGAATGACTACTTTGAATTTTATACGTGTAAATTACTGAGCATTCGAATACAAAGTTTTTTAATCAAAGAAATTTAAAACGTCAATTAAATAGTTTAAAATTTAAAAGTGCCAAATTAAGTGCCTTAATTTTTATTTTGTTTTTTACTACTTCAAATGGAAAAATGGTTAGCCTTAGAGTTGCAATATTTTTATTTTATTCACCGTGAAAAATGTTTGCGAGCTATGAAAGACCTGATACATGTACATACTTAAAAATAACTAATGTTATAAAGTTCGATATTAGAGAACATACATTCCCACGTTCATTATGACATTATGCAACCAAAATGGCAAAAATACAACAACATATTTTTTAAGACGAAACTCGAACATAAATGATTCAGGCGGCCCTGATTGTTTTTGGTTTGGCGAGTCCCGAGGTTGTACGAAGGATATAAAGAGGTCCATCAAGCTAGCACCTCCACAATCGAAATTCCCAAATTTCTTTGCATCAGAATCTTAGGCTTTTTTAGGCTATTTTGGGGCTATATTGCTGATTTTTCGGCTCCATTACTTTTTTCGAAAATTCAAATTTTGAGTGGACGTGCTGGCTTGAATCAAGCCAGCACCTCCACTATAT
>JAAAKG020199668.1:0-23692 GCA_010014905.2 Druon quercuslanigerum | reverse complement strand
ACACCACACTTGACCAAATAATATGAGTTTGTTTTAACTCATTTGCCTTCATCCAGCGAAGAAAATTTTCTTTAATTTTGCTTTGAACCCAATAAGAACATTTTTAACAAAAAAATATGTTTTCATCCAAATAATGAAATTTTTAACAAAAAAGGATGAATCATAAACCAAAAATTGAATTAGACTTTTCAACTAAAGGAAATAAATGTTTAACAAAAAAAATTGAATTCGTAATTTACGAGGCAAAAATGCAAAATAAGTACAATTTACAGTTTAATTTTCAAGTATGTTTAATTTGTGTTTTATTCGACGAGTCCATCCCATCAGTCTGATTATTATTTTTTTTTCTTAATACTACACTTCCAAGTTCCATTTCCTCTCGGACATTTATTTACCCTGATCTGAAAAAGAGTTTCAAATTCATTTCATTAAGTGACTGGTCATAACTATTTACTTCCAATATATCCTTGTGAAGGTTTCTGTACTCGCTGAAGTGCTGAGGAAAGTTGGATTGAAAGTGTTTGAATAGACCATAAATGTAAGAGACCAACTATACAGTATGAAGTGGAGGATTCAGATTTTGATACATATAACCAAGAAAACGACAAATACGATTTGAGCAAAAGGACCGCAAGAATTTCCATCGTTGGCGTCTGCAGTCGTTGGACGGATATATGCAACTTTTCGATTTGGCGAGTGACACAATGACTCGCGTGTATAAGTACGTTGGCTGTGGAAAAGGAAAGGGGGTACCATCTATAAACGTGATTCGAGAGGGCTTTACGAAACGAACAAATGTCAACGAATCGTAATTTTGCCTTTCCAAGACGAACCCTCCGCATTTCCCTGTCTCTGTCTTGCTTATTCATCTTTTTCCAGACCGGGAAATGTCAATTTCGTTCGAAGGATATTGGATTCTATGAATGCAGACTCGTCTTGCCGCAAGAATTATGAGGTGCCCAACTACCTGTTCTCCGTCGATACTTTTATCTTGAAACTTGAACTTTTATTACCACAATTTTCACAATGCAAATTTTCTCTGCGCCTTGGGTGCTTGACAAATGCATCAGTTTAGTACTGTTCTAGACCATAAAAAAGCATTTCTACAAAACTACGTTTCACTTGAAAATGGGGTAGTAACTGTTAAAGTTTAGCATGTAAAATATCCGCAAGTTTTCGAGAAATATGGGCTATAAAAACAATGTGGATTCTGTTTTGGAATTACAAATAAACGCGTTTACAGATGCAGCTTAGTGTGTGACTTAATCTACAACGAAGAGTAATGCAAGGCAAATGTTTAGCGGTTGAATGGCATGACAGTTGAGCAAGCCTTCATGGTAGAGTCTTGCAATTCTCTTAGACAAACGGCATTCAGAGTTTAATGCAAAGCTTTATAACAAGACGGTGGAACTAACTTATCTCTCGTAGTCAACCTGGTGCAAACTTAATTAACTAACTAATTATTTAACACAAACAAAGTGTATTAACTGGCTTCCGACAATTCTTTATGAACAATTAGAGTAGGCGCAGCCTGCCTAAAAAATAGGCTTTCGTAGCCTATTAAGACTTTTTAGGTCGTTCAAAGCTCCCCCCCCATACTTTCCAAATTCTACTTCTCCTACATTCCCATACACACACTGCACTAATCGTCTCCCTCACAAAATTTTCTCTCTCTTATTTCCCCTCTCTAATCACCTTTCACTTCCTATATTTCCCCCACCCCTACTTTCCCTAGTTCCTCTCGTATAATTCTCCTTCACATTCCCTATTTCCTCCTCATTTCTCCTCACTTCACCTACATCCCCTATTCTCATTCCTTATCACTCTCTCACCTCTCATTTCTTCTCACTTCCTATACATCTTCTTCCCTTATTTCCCCTCACTTTCCTTACTTTCGCTCCCCTCGTCCCTCTACTCCGCCGCGCCACATTTTCCTCATTTTCATTCCCCTCCTGTTAATTCCACTACTTCCTCTCCAATATTTATCCGATTCTCAACATCTTTCAATGAAATTTCCTATATTTCCTTTAAACGAAAATCATTAAGCTTCGACGAATACTCTAAATAAATCTATAGAAAAAGTTGTGTGGATCATAAAAGAAAGTCATTTCCAGGTCTAGAGAGACCTTTAAAACTCAATATAGGAAAATAGACATTTTTCTCCTACACGAAAATTAAAAATTTTCTAAAATAAACAATGATTTATTTTAGTTTAATGTTCACCATTTTATTTGAAAATTCAACTATTTAGTTATAAATTAACTTTTTCTACATTTTCAACTGTTTTATAAAAATTCGACCTTTCCCTTACAAATGTCATAATCTGGTTGAGTTTTTATCTATCTTGATTAAAAAATTTCTTTTTGTTGAAAATTCAACTCTTTTCTTGAAAATATGTCATTTTGGTGTACACAACTATTATATTTTCGGCTAAGAATTAATCTTTTTTGGTTAAAACCTTTATTATTTGGTACTAAGGATTACTGTTAAATTGAAAATTTAATAAATTTGTTAAAGTTATTCTTTTTGGCATGACAATTCAATAGTCTCGTTGAATTTTTTTTTCTCTTGACTAAAGAATTTTTGTTATTTGAAAATTCTATTCTTTTGTTGGAAATTCGTTTTGTTTTTCGCTTGGAAATTCATCCTGTAGAGTAAAAATTTCATATTTCTTTGCTTTAAAATACAGATGTTCCATTTATTGTTGAAAATTGCTACATTCAGATTAAAGTTATAAACTTTCTTTGAAAATTGTTGCATGCAGTTGAGCATTCGTTTCTAATTGGTAGAAAAATAATCTTTGTGGTTCAACATTCATCTTTTGGTAGAATATTTAACGATTTGGTTAAAAGTTGAACTCCTTTATTAAATATTCATTTTTTAGTTAAAGATTCATCAGTTATTTTTAAAATTCACCTTTTTTGGAAATTGCATTGTTTTGTTTAAAATTAATTTTTTTTTAAATAATGGTGTAAACAGAAAATTTGCTTAGTCCATATTTGATTGAACAATTACCTTTTTAAGTGAAAAAATAAAGCATTTGGTTGAAAATTCAACTGATTTGTTAAAATTTAAGCTTCCTTGTTAAAAATTAATTTTTTGGAAGAATTCTTTTTTTTTAGCTAATAATTTAACTATTTCATTTTTGGTTCAAGTGTTAACGACTTGTTGAAATTCAACGTTTTCAAGGCTAGGTCCGTCTTAAGAAACATAGTTGGAAATAAAAATAAAAATAAAAATTTCAGAACTATACAGATGTATAGGCCTATATGCAGAAAAATCGAATTTTTTTCTACCCTACAATGAAAAATTGTCTAAAATATTCGATTTACTATTTTTATCTAAAATTAATAATCAGAATGATTTGCAGGGTTTTCATATCTCCTGGTTTGTTGCGTGCATAAAATAATAGGTAATTTTGCTGTCGCAGAGATTTTACCGAGAATTATTATTTATCTGTAACGTAAATCATTTTGTGCAGTAAAAGTGAAATATCTCAGTCAATTAACGAGATATCTTAAATTAGCTTGATGGGCTATATAACATATGAAAGTACAAAAATTATGCAAGTTTGGAGGGTATTAGTTAAAAATTAACGAAATTCAATTTCAAAAAGTCGCCAGTCAAACCACATGCTACTATTTTAAATATTATTCAGGATGAAAGGAATTCGCAATCGCGTCCGCTGAGAGATAAAGAGTTGAAAAAAACGTGAATTTTGAAATGCAGTCCAAAGACAGCTTACGCGCCTTTACCAAAGGCAAAGAAATTTGTTTAAAAAGATTTCATCATATTCTAAAAGTAGTTTTGATGGATTTGAAATACATTGATTCATGATAAAAAATTTGAATTTTCAATCGATTTAGATGAAATATTTTGAAGCTGGATGAATAAATTGCATAAATATAGTAAATAAGGTGTAACATAAAATGGTACCGAAATTCCGGTACAAACAGCTGTTTTTTTCTGTATAAGTTAAAATTACCCAGTAAATCATTATAATACAGACCCGCAAAATGTACGTTTTTATTAATTTAATTCTCCGTATCAATTCATGACTTTTATTAGCCCTTAATATAGGAAAGTAAAATAATAATCATGTACTTGGCGATGTTCTTTCACACTTAATGTTTTTGCTTGGTGAAAAATAAACCTGACGTATAGAAGTTCTGATGGTGCACTGTTTGGTTGTTCTGAACCTGAAATTTATTTTAGCAAGGATTTTTCAGATTTTAAAATAATAGCTTCTATGATTAAGAGAAGGTTTTAAATTATTATTTATGCCACGGGGACCATTTTCAAGGTAATGGCTATTAAGAGGATATACGAAGAGTAGAACGGATTTAAAAGGGAATCGAGAAAAATGGAATATTGTAAAGTGGACAAGAGGATAAAGATGATATAACAGTACGATATATGATATTGAATGGGAACAGGAATAGTAATCAGAATACAAGAAGGAGAAAAATTAGAATTTCCTGCAGCTTCACGAGCGCAAAAAATTAAATTTGCGAGAGATATGTAGAGTAAAAGAGACCACCATTAGGGACTCTTAAAATTTGTAGACTTGATTGAAATTTAAATTAGCTCCTTTCTGAATGTGCACAAATTAAAAAATTTAAAAGCAGGAATCGATGACTTCAGCACAAGCATTAAAGGTTTTAATAGAATTTTCTTCAGAAATTACAGTTAGTACACAAATATTTTATTTACGAATAAGGGCGCGTCGAGAAAAGACATTTTTTTAGGTCGAGATAATATCATATAACGCTTATAAATCATTGAAAATCAATTAATTTTTAATTATGAATAATCAATAGTGATTTTTGGGCCAAAAATGAATAAATCAATAAATTTAAAAACAAAATCATAGTAACGCTTGGGGTAAGAAGTACTCGACTATTAAGTTTGTTTGTCAATAGTATAGGCAAGCGAAACGATAGAAACAGTAAGGAATCAGATTTTATAATTCTTCATCTTAATTTTCAAACCATGTTAAAAGAAAATATTATTCAAAAGTTGCAGATCAAGAAAAATTACACCTTTTCTGTTGTGTGTTTTTTTTTATAACTCATTGTTTCGGACAAAAATGAAATAGAGAAGCAAAAAATTCATCAATTTTTGATTTCCGAGTGCCATGCACTGGTACAGTTAAAGAATAACTTAATAAGTTCAAAAATCATTTTCGTATTTCGGACTGTACACTCTTTCCCGCATTTCCCTCACTTCCCTTTTTTAAAGAAATATTTTTCCCTGATTTTCAAGACATTTTCACTTTTTTTCGTTTTTTCGATTAAACGTACAACTAGTTACTGGAAACTAATAAAAAAATCAAACTATTTTCGGTAAAAATTGATCTTTTTAAGATGAAAATTCATTTATTTGTTTGAATGTTGAGCTCTTTTTTTTCTGAAATTTGTCATTTTGGGTGAAAATTCGTCTCTTTAATTAAAAATTTAACTTTTCCATTTTTTTGGAAATTGATTTTTTATTTTTGAAAATTTATGTATTTTTTCAAAATTTGTCTTTTTGTTTTAAAATTAACCTTGTTGCGAGAAAATCAATCCTTTTTGGTAAAAAATGCAACTCTTTTGTTAAAAATTGATCTGTTCTGGTTCAGGATTCGACTATTTTGTAAAAATGCATAATTTTTGATTGAAGTCGACTGTTTTAAATTTCAAATGAGAATCTTTTTCGGTTGAATAATCAACTGTTATATCTTTCATTGAGAATTCATATTTTTTGTTTGAAGATTCAACTGATTCGTAGAAAATATATTAATTCGGCAGCAAATTAAATTATTATTAACTTGCAAATTGAACTGTTTCGTAAAAAATTAAACGATTTATTCGAAAACTCAAATGTTTGGTAGTAAATTAACTTTTTTGTTGGAACACCATGTTTTCGGTTTTAAAATTTCATTGCTTTTTAGATCATTCTTTTTTCATTGACTTCAAAATTCAACAGTTTGGTTGTAAATTCATATATTTGCTTTAAAATTAGTGTTTTTTTTTAGTCAAAAATTAATTTTTCTAACTGAAAATTTAACGATTTTATTTCAACCAGAAATAAAATCTGGTTGAGATATTATCTTTTTGATTTAAAATTCATCTTCTGTATTGCAAATTAACATTCCTATTGAAAATTAATTTGAAAGCGTCTGAAAGTCAGCTGTTTTTTTAAACATTAGACTTTTTAGCATGAAAGCTAAACTCATTTGTTCACAATTTATCTGTTAGTCATCATTTTTTGGTCGAAAATTTAACTATTTTGATGAAAATTCTTTCTCTTGGATTTAAAATTAATCTTTTATTGTAAAAAACTTATCTTTCATGTTTGGAAATTAAGTTTTTTGTTGAATTTGTATTTGTATATTATTTGTAAAATTGATCATTTCATTCGGTTGAAAGTCGATCTTTGGACGTTGAAAATTCAACTGATTTGTTAATGTTATATTTTTTGATCAAAAATTAAACTGTTTTATTTTTTAAATTTGTGACTTTGAAATGAAAATTCATCTTCTAAGTTGTTCTCGTTGGTGGATATATAAACTATTTTTTATCGAATTTTATTTGAGGGAATTTACTCTCCTATTTTAGTGAGAAATCACCCCATTTTCCCTGTTTTAGAGCATATTTCGTCATCTTTCCAATGTGGTATCCTAATTGATCTATAAATAGGTATTTTTGACCCGCCTTCATCCATATTCCTTGATTGGAAAAGATTTTTTTCAGTGCAAATAATTGCGTACCAGATACAGATAAAGCTCTTGAAGTGTTAGGTCTTTATCTGAGTACATTGGTTCGGCATGCAAAATGCATGAAAGTGTTGTATACACTAGACGGCAGTCTTGTAGCGAGGGACCTGAATACGGGAATTAAAACGCAATTTCCTGCACAAAGGGGACAGTTTATGCCAAGCCCTCTTTTCGCCCTTTTCTTTTCCCAGTTTCATCCTCTGGTAGCCCTCTGGCGTTTGCTTAATGAAGCTTTCTCGCGAGGGTTCTTTTTGTTTACTCGAATTCTCTCTTCTCTTCCTCTCTCTTTCTTTTTCTCTTTTTCCTACTTTATCACTCACCCTTTCTTGCCTTTTAGCCAGCAACGCGTTGTCCCTACACATCGTTCGGAAGCAGCGCGTTGTTCGACCGCGGTTTAGTTTTATGTGTTTGAATCTGTGCTGCTCTTCCCACCTCTGTTGTAGTCAGTGTTCTTCTATTACGTGCACAGCTTTTTTGTCGTTTTGCGTGTTACTTCTCCAATTAAGAACCGCATTTCAGAAAGGCGCCTTTGTTATTTATTATTCACTTTATATTCGGCTTTTTAAAAACGCTCTCTTTTTATCTTTTTATAGCTTTCAGATGCTCTTTCTTTGTTTTAAGAAAGTGCCTTCAAAGAAGTGAGCTTAAAGTACTTCATTAAAGGTAATCTCTAGGATGGCTAATGTGGCTTGAACTTGTTCCGCGAAAGCAAATATAATACTGAGGGTCCTTTTATACTTATACTGAATAAATAAGTAAAACAAAATATGTTTAACCTTCAAATATGGACTTAAAGACCGTTTATTTACAGTGAAACCCTGAGATTCTGCCGGTTTTAGGGCTAGCTGTGGTGGGGAACAATACCAAGAGAGTTCCGCTCCGGACGTAAACGCTTTTGTTTGGTCACTCATGGGTGACAACTTCACACCTCCCGCAGCTGCTTTTAATGTGTAATATCCTGCGTTTTAGATTCCGTGAAAGAAATTGAAAAAAATGATGCTACAGTTGTTTTTAATGTAATATTTTTAAAACACAACTTTTTAATAATAGGTTTCTAATTTTATCACGGTGCAAAATGACGAAGCTACAATTCAAAATACAGTGATACTCGGATATAACGCCCCGTCATATCCCTTCTAAAAATTGACGTCGCGCCGCAGGTAGGAGTAAAGGGTGCTGCCGGGAGTGTACGGTGGACACTCAAACGTAAACAAACAAAAGCGTTTTCATAGAAAGCGGCACTTTCTCGGGTTTGTTCCACGCCACCGCCACCGCCAGCCCCAAAACCGGGACAGTCTTCAAGTTTTAATATATTTTGAAGTCTCACATTTGTTCTTGATTGTTTCAACTTGTTTAATTATTGTTCATTTAAATTAATTGAGCTTATTCTTCATTATAATTGGTTGAAGTTTGCCAGAGTTATCGAATTTTATGCTAAGTTAGCAGCTGAATTCCCAAATCAATCAAACATTAAAAAATCTGTACTAGGTTTGTTTTTAAAAGGACCTTTTTTGGCAGAATGAAAAAAGTTTAACCTGATTTTTTAGATTTTATCAATTCTAATTCGCCTTTAGGACAAAACTAATAAAAAAATCCCACTCATTTTCTTTTTAAATTTATGAAACTGCAGTTTTTAAACTTTATGTAAAATAACAAAATATCCTTATCTAAAATCTGAGGCATGAATTTTATAGATTTTGATAACCAATGATTGCAAAAAAATTTAATCTCCGAAGCTGCCGAGCAAATCCGTTCGATCTCAATATCAAAATTTAGAAAAATTGAAAAGAAATCTAAAATGTGTCAAAAGTTTCTTACTGAAAATCTAAAACTTCACTTTTATAGATTTTCGTAGAAAATACATATTTCCATACATAGTTTTATCCCTCTCGCTGGTGGTAAAAGCAGTTTTTTTCAACTCCCATATTCAAAAATCGATAAAATCTTAAAATGTATTGAAAGTTTCTCACATAAAATATGAGGCGTGAATTTTTAACCGAGGAAAGCAGTAGTTTATAGTCCCTAAATCTCAAAATAAAACATTCTAAAATTTGTTCCAAGTTTCTTATTTAAAATCCTAAAATTGAATTTTGTAGATTTTTATAGTATGTAAATAACGGAAAAATTGCATCCTCTTAGCTGTCGGAGAATAAATAGTTGTAAGAATTTACAATAAAATTTTAGTGACACTTTTTTATTTATTTTGTCCAAAATCATTTTTCTACTGTTAAAATCGTTTGGATCGTGGATTTTTCATGGTCCAAATTTCGAGAAAAATGAAGTGACACATTTCCAATATCTTTTGTAAGTTTTTAAAGTTATTTGTAATTTCAAAGTTTTGAATTACTTCGACAATATTTTTAAATACATTGCTAGTTTTAAAGATTTTTTGGAAGTCGTATTGAAACCTTTGAAACGTTTGTTATATGTCATGAATTATTTTAAAATACATTGAAAACGCTTTTATACCTTGTCCTTAATACCTTAAAATCTCATAGAATTCCTTTTAATTTCTTAAATCGATATAAAAACCCTCAAAGTATTTTGAAATGCCTCAACATCTCTTGAAAGCTAATGAAATTATGTGAAATAATTAAAAATAATTTTAAATATTTTGAAAGTGTTGATATTTTCTGAAACTTTTCAAACTCCGAGTATAACTTCTGAAACGCTTGAAAATTTGGTAAAATCTTTTGAAGCATTTAAAACTGTCTTAAAGAATTAGTGACGATGAATAATTTTTGCTTTGTTTGATGAAATCAGGTGTTATTCTTGTTTCAAAGTAAGTAATTTAAAATTTAAATTTGCAAAAATAATTTGATATTTCACCACCATAACGGGCGAAAATTAAATTAAAATTGACACACAAATTGAAAATTATAAGTGGATTTCATTTTTATATTTCAAATAAAATAAAAACCAAATCGGTTTTCAACAATGTGTGCGAGTTTTTCAAGACATTTAGTCATGCCACTTTTTTAGATAGAAAACACACTCGAACACTTAACAAATTGAAATATTCTCAGTAACTCTTTCGGAAAAGTGCATCAGCAATTTCCTTTCTTTTTTAAATTTCGATCTTTCCAACCGATTTGAATAAAATAAAAATGAATGTAATCCTTACATGTTGCCCCCATTTTCTTATTTGGGAAACTACTTGTTATGACTTATATTGTTTCATACTTTTTTTACTCGATTTTAATATATATAATACTGTCAATCATTTGTTCTACGCAAAAGTAGGTTGAGAACGAAAAGAAGAGGAATCCGTTGAAACAACAATAAAGAATTGAAAACATAACAATACTCTTTGGAAACAAAACGTTTCTTTTTGTCTCATGGAAGTCAAGGGAATGTGCTGGGCCCTGGCATGTACGCGCCATAGAAAGTGTATCTAGACGCTAGTAAAAGTGCAGAGGACGTAAATCTTACGTCGACATAAATTCGTTTATCGCAAAGCGTCTACGCGAGCAGCAAAGAGCTTTTCTCACTTTTCTCCATTCTCGTCTTTTCAGATTTTGCGTTGCAGCTGTGGAGACCGACTTGCCACGATTTTGTAGGCAGATAATGTTCAGTTTGATAGAAGAACGTAAATTTACAACATTTTATATCTCATGATTAAAAATAAACTTATTGACATACATTTCCGTCGGAAATTATCTGCACGGCCAGCGCGAACGATAACAAAGATCACTGCTGTCGTTGAAACTTGATAACTCCTTTAAAAATGAATCGAGAAAGTTTTTTAGAAACCCATTGAAAAGCTTATGAAATTTGATCTTTGAAAAGAATTTAGCATGTGAAAAGTTTTTTTTTTAATTTAAGAATTTCTCAGTCTTAGTGCCATAATTTCAACCCACTGCAAGATCAAGGAAAATTGTAGCAAAAATCTAAAATTTATACTACACTTTTTTCCATTCTTCAGTTGGTACTGGTATCCACAACGTACTGCACATTTCTCGTATTTGGTTAACAAACATATCTATTAGATGAGGAATTATTATATGAAAAAATAAATTCGTGAAACTTTTTATTTCATTCCCTGTTGGGATTGATACAAAAAAAACTAAACCAAAAATAAAAATACAGATGCCTTCTGTGAAGAAACATTGAGTTCAACAACTACGAAGAAATGGTTCGGACAAAGGTTCACCAGGACCGAGGGGGACATTTGACTGTACCATAAATTTTGACCTTGAGGACAATTTTCAAGGTCAAATGGAGGTAAGACCCTTTTCTTAAATGAGAATCCCTATTTTGTGACCTTGTAAAGGTAAAAAGTTAAGGTCAAATGTCTGAGAAACGACCAGATGCCCTTTTTCTGAATTGTTTTGGTTTTTCGGGGTAAACAAACGTTCAAATTGCTTCACAAAAGTCATTTTTCCACAGGTCATTTTTGACGTGCAATTTCCCTCTCTTTTCAAATCCGCTGTCGAAAATAAAGGTTCTCATTTAAGAAAAGTGCCTTACCTCCATTTGACTTTGAAAATTGATCTCAAGGTCAAAATTTATGGTACGGTCAAATGTCCCCCTCGGTCCTGGTCAACCTTTGCCCGAACCATTTCTTCGTAGATAAAGATTTTAGAAGATATTTGGGATTATATATTAAAATGGGTCACCATGTATATCAATCGTCAGGGAAAATGAAAAATTTGTCAGGAAGAAATCAGAGAATTTCGAAACTAATGTTTTTCGCTTACGCTCGAATAATAATTAAACTCTCCTATACTTACTAATAAATAGAGAGCTCTGCAAGCTCATCAATACCTATTTGCTTATCAGTATTGCTGTCCTCAGCGATACCGTTTGTTAGACCAGAGGAAATTTACAGGACGAAACCAATCACATCTCAAAGGAATGACCACAAGCACTGCAGGGGTGCTACCATCGTTCACACTGTAACATTTCCTCTAATTAGAATCTTTTTTTGAGGAGACTTTAGTGACTGTTAAGCCAATAATGTGGCCCGGCGGAAAATAAAAGTTCAAACTTAGATATTTGAAGTATAAGATAGTACAGCCAAAGGAAATAAAGATTGGAACTTCCTTAATTTTTTGTGTGACTCTCAATATGTTCTCTATCTTTGCCTGCAAACTTAAACGAGCTTTTAACGTGATGTTTTCTGCCAAGCGAACATATTGCACTTGTAAATGATGCGACAAGCAAAGCGACATTATCGATCCAACAACTCTTGAACTTTCCTACGTCCAGTGGCGCGAATGAAACCATTTGCTGGAAAATACTATTCCTTGGAGACTTGAGCATGTTCTCAAGACTGTTATTGCTACAATATAGCGGCACAGTGGATCGTTTCAAGATAAACTGTAAGGTGCCTTTTAACACACTTTGTTTCCAGAAGAATGAAAGTCAATGTGAAACTGCAGCTAGAAAGGTCCTAAATATATTCTTTATGACCTGATGAGAATCGTTTCGCAAAAGGTTTATTCTTCAGCTATCAGAAGAAAGAAGTGTTCATCTTAAAAAAGATTGCTACATAAAATAACAAGCTAAAAACAATAGCAATACACGAGGGTCAAAATCAGAAGAACTGATAAGTCTAGGCCTCTCATGAGAGAATACGACATTTTATTAGAAGGTTTAATGCGAAGTGTGCACCATATGAACAAATCATGGAAGAGCCGAACCGAAAAGACGAAGGATAAAATTTACCTTGACTCCGAACTAAAAATTACTTCAGACAAAAATTAACTTCGGAGCATAAACTTTACCCGAATATAGGTTAAAGTTTCTTTTGGGTTTCCATGACAAAAAATGCATTTTAAAAGACGTGGAGCTGTCCGAATAAAACTTTATCCCTCTGAAAAATTACCTGCAACAAATTTTCTCATTAGTTTTTTCTGTAAAGTAAGGCCGACGTTCGCTGAAGTATTCATATGGAAGCAGCGGGAATTGTGGCGCGCATAGCATAAAACACAGTATTAAAAGAACTTTTGGATAAGGGGTGGTTTTCAAATGTTAAGGCATGATTTTGGAAGATTTTTATTAGGGACGTTGATGAGGCTAATATGCTCCCTCAATTCCTGTGAAAGAAAAAAAGTTTGTATAACAAATATTTATACCATATGGTACTGCCAGCTTTACGTAAAGCTGGCAGTAGCATTCATTTTTTTTGAATGCAGAGCCCAAAATTTGGCTTTTGGGTATTAACTGAACCCTAAATGAGCGCTTAAATCACAGAAAAAACTGGGGGTTCCCTAAAGTTGCGGCTTAAATAAAAGTTTGTATCACTTAGAACTTGAGCTTCGTACAGTAAGAAAAAGGATCAATTTTGTTGCAGAGCATTTTGCTCCAACGAACATTTAACACTCGAGATTATAATGATCTGTCCATTTGGATAAGTTTCATCTTATGTTTTGATTCATTCATCATACTAAATAAAATGGACGCCAATTCTGACGCCGGTGTCATAACGGCATAATCTAAAAATTGTATTTAACCGTACGAAAAAGACAACTACAATTAACGGCTAAACTACTCTAAGAACATCAGCCATCTTGGCTTCACTTCATGCATGATCCCGAATCAGATCATTATGATCTCAAAAGTCGATCATTTACTCCGGCTCATCAAAATGCTCTTGAATTCGGTATCCTTTTTTTGCATATCAAAATGATATTGATTTCGGTGTCATTTTTAATACTTTTTTTACTCTGCAATAGATACCTATAGAGAGCCAAAAGGCTTCGCTTAGAGCGCTCTTGAAAAGAACATAAGGCGCATTCACAAGCCAAACGCTAGCAAAGTAGGGCTGGGAAGTAAGGCATCGATTTACAGTTATCGACCGATGACTTGAATCGAAAAGTTTCTCGTTTTATGCTGACAATTTTGCTGCATAACCTGCAAATGATACTTAACAATTCATTATATCTATTTTAATTGCGGAAATGAATATTATAATTTAATATGTGGGGTCGGTGGAATGACGTTGTTGATCTACTAGTTATTGTATAGTGGTTTTTTAAAATTAAAAACAAGCTTTCTCTTGGTGACACTAATCCTCATCAGGAATACATGCTATGAGAGTAAATTAATGCATGCGTATTCTTTCATTATTAATTTCTTCCATGTTTTTTCCGAATTTTATTGTATAATTTTGAATGAAGATGTAGGCTCAGTGGAATGACGTCTTCATTAAAAATTATAATTTAATTATCTTCATTATGTTATGTACATCAGAGTTCGATTACTTTTGTGCTTTAAGATAAAAATGTTGTGATTAATTAAACAAAATGTCGAAGTGGGAAAAGCGAAAAATAGGTTCTTTATAAATAGGCTCAATTTTATATTTATCATTTTGGGTGGCTTTTCAGTAGGTGGGGTTCCTTTTTGTTGCAGGTCCTTTAGAAAAAAAAAATGGGTTAAATAAAATAGTTGAATTTTGAAGCTAAAAAGACAAATTTTTTAGCGCATAGTAGAATTTTTTAAATTAAACGATAAATTTTCTATCCACAAGGACAAATCTTCAAAAAAACAATCAAGATTTAAACAAAATAATTAAACTTTGAACAAAATAGTTCAATATTAAACAAAATACTTCAATATCAAGCAAAATAGTTGAATTTTCAACGAAACTGTGCAAATTTTAACCTAAAAATATAAATTTTCAACCTAATGGTCAAATTTTTAAACAAGGAAGATGAAACTTCAATCAGAAAATGTTGTGTTTTCTACTAAATAGTTGAATTTTCAAGCCGAAAAGATGTATTTATTGAAAGAAAGTTTAAATTATATTAAAAAAGGACGAATTTTCTATTTAAAAATAAGAATTTTCATCAACCCAGTTAAATTTTAAAGCCAAAATAACAGATTAGCTAAAAAAAATTAAAGACAATTAAAATTATCATTAAAATTTTGTTTTAAATTAATTGTCATTGAAAAAATTTTTTAAATCTTGAACTAGTAAAATGACGACTTCACAATAAAATCCATGAATTTTCAACTAAATCGTTGAATTTATAACTAACACCCAATAATCTGTTACTGAGGAAATTGAAGTGAGGTATCAACTATAGACAGTTTAATTATTATCTATTTTTATTTTAAACAGAACACATTTATAATTATTAGTCATTCTTGAAATTTTCTGCTCAAATATTGTTCAGTGTGCAATACAAATCTGAGAAAGATGGATTTAATAAAACAATATAACTACTTACGTTTTAAATTGAAATCACACCATTTAGAATATTAAAATTTTATATTACTAAACTTATTACTGAAATATATCAAGGTTTTTAGTACGAAATTTCGCTATCTTGAATCATTTGGAATAGTGAATTTCAGAAATTTCATATCAAATATTTTTTAGTTTAAGCTTTTGAAGCAAAAAAACTTTTGTTCCAAGGCCTCAAAAATAAAGCTGTTTTAGAATTGCGCATTCGACACTATAGCTTTAAATTAAACTTATAGATAATTATAAAAAAAGATAAATATATTATTAATAAGTTTAATATCGCGAATGATGAATTGATTTTTTCAGAAAAAATCACTGTAATTTCTAACCTTTCAAAATTGAAGAATTTTAAATATTCTAAACCTTTTAAGTTAATTAAACAATTCCAGTCTTTGCTCCACATTAAAGTGTTCTTAAATTAGGATTTTGAAAAAATTGATTAAAAATATATAATTTTCAAATTGTGCATAACGATTTTAAAAATTTCATTATTTTAACTTAAGTTCAAAATTAATAACTTTGTAATTAATGATAAATTATGTTTATTCAAGGGGACTTACTTTTGTCGTTGAAGGCAACATTCTATATGATGTCAAACTGACGTATACTAATAAACTGTCACATTGGTATAATAAAAAAGTCGGATTGTAAGACTATTATTATTAATGTTAAATGCATCATTTAAGTTTAAGGCCCATGATATAAGAATCCTTCAATATGTAATCTTTTTTATTCTCGAGAAAGCACGAAGTTCTTGCAACTTTTTAAAGCAAAAAGTTTGGTGCTTGATTTGAACTACAAACAGTGAATCATAAACACTGGAGAAGTTTTAATTGTAATAATACCCAATTTTTCGGGACGACTAAACACAGTCATTATTTATACCTTTTTTTTATAATAGTTCCACTTTGAAAAGCTTTAATGAAAAACTCTTTAATTTTAAAGATCAATAAATAAAAATGTTAATGATCTCTAAAGCCAAAAGACAAGTTTTCAATTCTAAATCTTCATAATTGAAGAAATTTTGAAGGTCAAGCATCAAAGCTATATAACTTTTAATTGTAAAACTTAAAAATTTCCATTGTTAAAAATTCATTGACTTCAAACATGTACAAATTAAATATTCTGCAATTTTCAAGTTCTGGTAACTGTTCAAACCAAAAGTTTGATGCCTGATTTGGACTACAAACATGTTTTCCTGAGTGTCAGAACAATAAGCTCTAAACAGATGACATTTTTTCCGAATGATCGATCTCTCATTTTTTAAATTTTCTTTATTGGTAGAATACTTCTTGTTTGAAAAGAGAGGAAAAATAGATAGGCAAGATAGAAAAAAAGAAAAAAGTTTAAAGAAATGTCGAACGAATCACTACAGTGGTGGACGTCGCGGGTCAGGGACCCCGACGCTGGTTATTGGATCGGTGCTGGTGAAGGGAAGAATTCGAAGGAAGGAGTAAAAAGATATCTATGGGCAAAGGAAACTGGGCTGGGGATTTCGAACGAAACGCTTGAAAACATCGTGAAAACTTCGAAACGGAAGCAATACCCGCGAGTGGGAAGTTCTGAATGTCCACTAACAATCTGCCCTGGACTTTCCCACCCTCGTTTCCCTCGACTGTTCGCCACTCTCATTGCTTTCTATGCTCAACCTTCAACAGCTTCATCCAGCTGAATTCTTCTCCACGCACTATTTTTGATTGGAGTTCGCCTCTTCAGATCATCAGGGGTGCTTTGCTTCAATGTGACTTTGGATAAACCAAAGCTTTCATACTAATTTTACAACATTGGGTCACTGATTGTCGAATCCGTCAGTTCAATCTTCTTGCTAGCCGATTCATTCTGTGATGGGTGATTTTCGGGAATGGGAATGTTAATTTGTTTTTTCGAAGAGAATAACGCTGAAATAGATTAGAGTTTAAATAGTAGGTGCATTTGTGCAAGTATACCCCTATTTTCTTTCATTTGGTGTAAAGTAATTGTAGCATTTCTTATAAATAAAAAAAAATTATTCCGTGATTCGTGGGCCTCAAACGCTAAAAACTGCTAATAATTTCTTTTCTTGTAAAGAGGGCGCAGAAAATAATGTACCCTTATTCTGTTCAGAATATCAACAAAATGAAAAAAACAATCTTCTGTAGGGGTTTGGAAATTTATAATGTGCTTTTTGCATATACCTAAGGTATTTGCATCCTTGAATTATTAAAAGTGACTTTTTTAAAGTTAGAATTTGTGCCTGTAATAAAGAACTACTCTCAAACTTTTAAAAACAATTCCTCAGAGGGATATTTTGCTTCTTTTGCAGTTCTTAACATAATTTCTTCTAAGAATAAGAATATTTCATAGTTTGATTAATAATTTCAAGAGTATTTCATTTCCATTTTTAAGCCTTTAAACCCCTCTTAATATTAGTATTAATTTAAAAAAATGTTATTCGTTTAATCAAACTTTCGTTCATTAAAAAATGTATATTGCAAAAATAGGTTTTTAATAGTAAACAATTTGTTTATTAAACATATTTCAAAGTTAATCCAAAAACACAAAAGATTGCTTGTCATCAAACAAATCGATTGCCCTGTGATATGAAAAGGACAAACTTTTGACAAAATTGAATTTTCAAACCGAAAATATAAATTTGCAATAATAACATTTATTGTTAACCAAAGAGATGGATAATCAAATAGTAAGAAGAATTTTTAGCAAAGTAATTCAGCTTTTAGCCTAGTAGTCGAATTTGTATACAAGAAGATTAATTTTCTTTCGAAAAAGACGAATGTACAACAAAATCCATTACACAATAATGAAATATTAAAATTTTTAGTTTAAAAAATTGATTGAGGTATCTAATTGAGGCATTAATTGAGGAAGTCAAACTTAGGTATCAATTGCACTTTCATTTTTATTTATTTCTTACTTCAAACAAAACACGTTTAGAATTATTAGTCGCTCTTGAAGTTTTCCAACAAAATATTTTTCAAGTGTAAATGATTCACTTTTTAGAAACTACAACTGAAAATTGAACAATTTTTAAGACATTATATTGAAAATAAAAAAACAAATAATTACAAAGCAAGCCTACTCTAAAAGCTTCTCGTTTCAAAGATTGAATTTGAGAATGAAGAATTTTAAAAAACAAGACAACTTCCTGCATTCAAAATTTTGTTTTCTTAATTATTTAACTAGTATTTGAGTTCCGTGTTTCAACCTTTAAGCCATCTGTAATATTAATGTTAGTTTCGAAAAAAATTTAATAAACTTAATTAAACTTTCCTCAATTCACGTTATTAAAGTCTAGGGAACACACGCATCATTACAAAACTCTAATATCTTGAAATTCCTAGAAATCTTTGCATTCTTAGAATCCCCATGAATCTTCTGAAAATGTTAAAAACCTTAAAAAAATTTTAAATCATTTAAAAATTTCTTCCAATTCTTTGAAAATGGTAAAAATCCCTTTAAATTCTTTGATGTTCTCTTAAATCCTTAAAAATGCCTGAAATATTCAAAATTTAGTAAAAATTTCTTGTAATATTCAAAATCCGTGATAATCTCAAAAAATATCTAAAGATCGGCTATACTTTGAAACTTTGGAGCCCTTTGAAATCACGTGAAATCATTAAAATCTCTTTAAATCTCTTAAAATTTCCTAAAATTCCTAAATGCCTTTAAGTTTTTAAACCTTCATTAAAGTCCCCTGGCAAATATTTTTATAACTTTTAAAATCCCTTGAAGTTCCTTAAAATTTCTTGAAATCCGCGCAAATCGTTTTTTTATATTTTTTTATTTTATTATTACACCATTAAGACGTTTCCCTTTTGGGGTAGGCGTGACTGACTCGGTAGGGAAGGGAGTGAAGTGAGGAAGGAATTATAGTATTTTTAAATTGCTGTAGAATTCTCTTGTTGTTTATTTAAATAACACGTTCGTTCCGCAGCACCGCTCCGACAACACTGCCCCAAGTGAAGATCCTCACAGAGTCGTCATGTCCCATACTTTTCTGTCCTGGCATACTTCTCTTGCTTTTTTCACGTCCTTGCATTTTTTCATGCAAGCTCTCGTGTTTTTATGGCGTCTTATATATCTTCTAACTAGGGTCTCAGTCACACATTCTAACCATTCTTTCCGCGGTCTGTCTCTGGGCACGCTGCCGTTTACTTTACCTTGATACACTTGTTTCGTTAGTCGTTTATCTTTCATTCTCTCAACATGCACGAACCATCTTAACCGATTTCTTTTCCATGTTCTTAATTTCTTGAAATCCCTTAAAATCCTTAAGTTCTTTTAGAATTGTTTGAAATACCTAATAATCTCATGAAGCCCTTAAAAATCTTTGAAAAAGATGTTTGAATTCCATCAAAATTTTATAATTCTGTCAAATATTTTTTAGTACTTTTTCATCTTGAATTCCCTTGAAAAAAGTTAAAATGCTTTAAAATCGCTGGAAATCTTTTGAAATTTCATATTCAGTGAAAATAATTGATTTATTATCGATATATTGCGTAAAAACATACAATCCTATATAAGTTTGGGGGTGGGTGTTGTAATAGTTTCAAAATTAGAATTTAAGTAAAAACTTTCAAGAGGTTTTAAAGGATTTGAAATGATCTCAGGAATTTGAAAGGATTTTAAAAATTCCTTCTCAATCTTAGCAACTCATAAGCGGAGAAAGGGGGAAAGTAATTTTTCACGTATTTACCGCTTTTTTGGTAAAATAACCTCTATCGCTCTTGTGCTTTTTTGTTGTCAGAAAAAAGAATAAGTTCACCAGATTTTAAAACAATTCAGTATATATTCACAAAGAGATTACACGGGGCAGCAAAAGTGAGCTTAATAGAAATTAACCCATCTAAATCCTACATTTTTATTTTGCACGTTCCTTTTTGTGTCCTACTTTGTACACGAAGACCGAGAGAGCAAGTTAAGTAGGAAAGTAACATGAGTTTACGGTTAAGGTTACGGTGGTGCATGAAGTAGAAAATAATTATGTAGGAGGTCCTTGTTATTACGGGAAACCTTCTTGGGAGGACAAAGTCCCACCAATGTGGTTTCCGCACGTTTGCCAACTTTAAAGTTCAACAACTGCTGCCTCATATAGATCCTAAGTTCTTGAAGTTCCTATCAAAAGTTACAATTGCACCTAATTGTATTTTCCTAATTGTAACTGGCAAAAACAGGGCGCTGTGGTTTTGATTTTTTAAATTTACAAAATTAAAAACTCTTTATTTCAAAAATGTGTGCGGATGATTACTAAAAAGTAGTCCATTTTTCACAATGAGATTTTTGTGAATAAAAAAGTCTCTAAAGCTTCTAAAATATATTTTTTTATAATAATAACCCAGGAGAGAATTAAAATATAAAATTAATAGATCAAGGAATGTATTTGTGATATTCATGAATTTATCTAGAAAAGCAATATTATTCAATAGAACAGTGGAAAATGACAAGGACCTAAAGGAGCCAAAGTTTTCACAATTTGGATGATTTTAAAGATCGTCAAGTTTCTAATTTTAAATATTTCAAATTAAAGAAATTTTGAAAGTAAATAAAAAAATTGCAAAAGTCTTAATTGTAAACATCTCCAATTTTTCGGGACGACTAGGCAGTAGATATAGCCATTATAAAAACCTTTTTTTTAATAGTTATATTTTAAAGGTTTACAATATAAAACTCTTTAGTTTTTAAAATGTATAAATAAAAATGTTTAAATTTTGATCATTTTGAAAACCAGGAGACTTCAAGATTTGAGATTCAAAGTTGGCCAGTTTTGAAGAGTTACCATTGAAAATTTTTGAGTTTGAATGCATAGAATTGCAAATTATTTAATTTTCAAGATTCATATTTTGAACTTTGTAATTTTTAACGTTTATTTTTTGAAAGAATTCAATTATAAATATTTGCAATGTAAAATCCTTCCATTTTAACAAGTTGGAATTTGAGTGCCTTTTTGGAATAGTTCAATTTTTACAATTACAATGGATTTGATTTTCAAAATTAAAAATTATTTAATTTTGAAAATGCAAAATTGAAATTCATTTATTTTTTAGGGTTTTTATAACCCGGGGCAGAAACCCTTCTTGATTCGCTCAGATAACTGTCCGTCCAATGATCGTACTTTTTTCCTCGGAAGGGCAAGTAGTGATAGTGAAGGAAGGTGGGGAGGGGGTGGTAGAGGATCAGAAGTCGATGGGCAATAAAGGACTTGAAATGGGGTATGGAAAGTGATAAAAATTATTATTATGACAATCTAACATGACGAGAATTTGATATTCAAATTCAAACTAAAGAATTTCCATTTAGTTGAAACCACTTGAACGGAAATATAATTTTGTAAGAGTTCAAGCTGACTTAGGCTAATAAACAGTCAAACTGGATGGTACGGAGAAAATTAAGAGACGAAAGCACGCAATAAGCGAACGGAAAGATAGGAGATTTTATTTCCACAAATTGCGATGTCAAAATTTGTAGATTATTATATAAAATAACTTTTAACAATTTTGTCTCATACGCAGCTTTTACATTTAAATTTGACCCCGACTGAAAAAAAGAACTTTGTCTAAGAGACATTCTTTTTCCCGAACAAGAAGTGCTATCGTTTTTCAAGTGCCGCCCAGTACATCCAAGAGGTACTTTCCGTATTTTAAAGAGGAGTTTACATGCATTTTAATGACAGTAAATGTTGGTAAAAGGCGATAATGCGTTGTTTGCGGTGACGTCGTGAATCGTTGACATGACGGCAGTGGCGAAGGATGGTATGGTACGGTTAGCTGGAGCCCGTTATGCAAATCGGAAGGAAGTACACCGATGCAGAGCCGTAAACGCGAAGAGACCCTTTATTCTTATAGCTTCATAGCCTCCATAAATTTTCGCCTGGCGCGTATCATCGGCGAATTTTGTCCCGTCCTACCTGTTTTACGGGAACCATTGTCAGAGGCACCACCATAGAATCGCGATGCTTGCCCTTTCCAGCTGCCCCGACCCCATTTTACTCCCTTCTGCATCCCACGGCATGCCAAGAACATATTGCCATAGTCGTGGTATTCGCGAAACGTGTACGTAATGTATGTACGGTCATACGTGAACTGGACGTAGAATACGACCTGGAAGTGTGCTCTTTGTTATGTTGGAGAATCGTGTTATCGAGCCTTCTTCTCTTCCCTCGTTGCCATGGTTATCTCTTGGGAGTCACTGACCGGTGATTACATACACTTAATCTTATGGAATAGCGAGTGCCAAATTACATGGTATCGATTCAAGCAGGCCGCGGCCCGCGCCCCAACGACATAGTTAAAAGAAGTGAGACCATTTCGATTTGGCGCTAAATGAAGTCAACAAATCATTTTTTACATTCCTTCTAGGCGCGCAGTAAATTTTCAAACACTAGGAGCTCAAGCATGGATATATACATTCTGCAATTTTTGTCCTACCGGGTTTGGAGAGAAAATATCGTTGATCGACTTCGAAGTACATTCAAGATGATGTTCAGGTGTTGACACGTGCAGTATCAATTTTAGATGGTGATAAGTAATAAACAATGTTGATTATCTAGCTGGTGTTATTTAATGTTAATAAGGTCAGAATTTAATAAGGATATGTTGGATTATACCTGGTGACAATCAATTAGCATCAGCTAATCATACAACACGGTTGCTAAAGGTTCAACGGCACAAACCAACTAAGGATCAGCGTACCAATAAAATCCAACATCTTTTAAAGCCGATTATGTGCCAACATTTTTTTAATTGATTTTTGACCAGCAATCGACGTTGTTTGTTACGTTTATGGCCTTTATTGCGTTGTTTTTTATCTTAGAGTGATACTATTATGGTCAACACCTAAGCATCTTCTTAAAACTTTGATCAGTAATCAGGATGGTTTATTACTTATCACCAGCTACAATTGATACTACCTAACAAACACCTGAATATCTTCTCCAATTTATTTTATAATTCAGCATAATATAAATACTAACTGTGAAATTGACTTTTTGATAACGTGTGTAATAGCTGACTCCAAGCTATAAGTTTGACTAGTAATCAACATTGTATATTACTTATTACCATCTATGATTCCAAGGGCATTGTTGATCAAATTCCATAAGGAATACAGACATCGGCCTCACGCCACTATATCAATATATATTCTTTTAGCGATCGGTAGAGCTACTATTTTTAAGAAAATGAAACTAATGCCACAACTTTTTTAAATTGCTCGCTAATGAAACCACTTTTTGACATTGCATAGAAATATCACTCAGAGAAAAAATTTTTTTTTAAACAAAGCACTTTCCTCTTGCGCGTTATCTTTTGAACCACGTAAATATATATTTTACAAAACAGAATTAATTGGCTGAAAGATTACATAAAGTTTGTTGCAAGCGAATAATTTTTGCTGAACAAAGTTTCTTTTTGAGACAAACGAAAATCTGCTTAACCTTAATTTAAGAGAAAATTGCATTTGTGTATAGAGACATCCATTACTTGAAGAGAAATTATAAGAGTTCAAGGGATTCAAAAAGAGAGTTTTCCAGGAATTTTTCGAGTAGTATCTCAACAGGTTTCAGGGGATTTCACAAGATTTACTTGATTTTTACAGTATTTACAAAATTATGAAATTTTAGGATATTTAAGGGATTCGGAGGATTTCGAACGAAATGAAAATATTCCATAAGGTTATAAGTATATTCTATTGAGTTAAAGGATTAAAGAAATGAAGAGTTTTTATAATATATAATATTGTAGTATATA
>JAAAKG020199657.1:0-20415 GCA_010014905.2 Druon quercuslanigerum | reverse complement strand
TCTGGTTGCCCTACCTCCTCCATACTGAGAACATTCATACGTCCCCACACATACTTTGTGCCTGCGTGGGGTGGCGGGGGGGGGGCCGGGCCCACTCCCGTGACTGGTCGCAGAAATAGTTTGAGTTGTGATTTTTAATATTTATCGTCCAATTTTTTGACAAATTATAAGCCGTAGAGTAAAAATGTACTGAACATAACAATCTTATTTTTCAAGAACTTTGAATATTCTTTGAAGTTTTTTTGCAAATTTTTAGTTCAACCAATTCCATTTTAAGTCATGTAGAGGTACCGCTTACGGTGTAAAAATGATTGAAATTTGCATATATCAGTCTATAGCGAAAAAAGAATCATTTGTTACAATCATTCGAAGATTACATGCGAATTCTTGAAAATTTAGGGCACTTTTTTTATTGCAGTATTTTCCAAATGAGTGTGGGCATTCGAGATTTTATTTTTATAGAACCTTTCTAGATGTGCGAACTTTTATCTGTAAATTTTTGATACCTTTCGTTGTTTGCGCAAAAAATACAAAAATTCGATTTTTCAAATATAGTTATATTTTTGTGAAGCAGTGATTTAACAAGGATGAGAGAATCCACTTTCAAGAATTAAAGAAACAGCCGCCATTTTGACCTATACTTTTCTTGAAATTATGCATGATATAAAATAGAATTTGTCACTATTCACTGAAATAAATAAACATGAAACTTTTATAGTTTTATCAAGTTTAGACCTTGAAAATTTTTTTTTTCTATTCAGCAGACCGTGCTGCACCTGCATAATTGGTATGATTTGCATGTTAAATTTCTTAAATTTCTTGTACAACTTTATATCGTTTACTTTTCCAAATATTCTCTCAAACCTATAAAACTTAATTTGGTAGGAGGAAAAATTTAAAAAATCTTTGATTTGATTAAATGAAAATACTCTCTAGGATTAAAACTTTAATTGTCAATATTTGACAGACTTGTGAAAGATTTTTAATTAATCCTCTACAATTTTAACCTTAAAAATCTTAAGATTATTTACCTTTTAATTTGTTCCGAAGTGTTTAGCTTTATAGAAACTTTTATCTAATATTTTTAAATTAAAACAGATCCATAAATAAACCTGTGTAACATTTTTCAGAAAAGAGAATTTTTAAAATACCGCTTCTCTTTCAATTCATTGATTTAAGAATATCTCTACATTCAAGCGGAAAGTCCTCCAGTCCAGGTATCGGCGACTTTTAAAACCAACAGCCTATCCATGGAAAACACTTGTGAATGCAGAATGCTTTCACGTTTTAATGATCGCTGATTCAAACAGATCCCAATTTTAACTGCATTAATAACTGGAGCACTCTGCTCGTAATAGATCTTTTAAAAATGAATGATTTTTAAAATATGAGAGTCTATATTCAATTTCTAGAGATTTGCACATGGAAACAGTTCTTCGTGTAAAGATTTTTGAACTTGAAAATATCGAAATATAAATTCAACTTAAAAAATTTATTTCATGAAAATTTTTTTAATTTTTCGGGGTTTTAATCTAGAATTCTGTTAAATGCTAATGAGGTACAATCCTCATGAGAACTTAATTCATTTAAGTCTGGCGCGCATTACTTCCAATTCTTGTCCCTAGCGACACCTTACAGCAACTTTGCCAACTTCTATTCTCCCGACTGGACGGTAAGGATTACGAAACCGTGGTTCGAGTATTTTCTAACCGCAGTCAAATACAAATTCTCTGAAGGATTTTACAAAGAAAAAATTTATAATTTAAAAGCATGTTGAATTGAAAATATGTCCGTATACCAGTAATTTAAAAGGAAAATCATCTTATTTTCGATTTAAAAATGTATCTACTAAGAATTCACCTAAAATCTTAATATCAAAACTCCTTCTGTAGATCAAAATGACTTAAACACCTCTACGCGAAAAATATGTTAAAATTAAAAATAATTTATTCTATTTGCACTAGATTTCTCAAGTTTTCCTAACTAAAGTTATTAGCAATTCTCGTTTGCCAAATGAAATGTATGCATTCAATTTTCCTATGGTCTATCCACTGACCTGCAAATTGGTTCTGGATAATCCTTCTCTTCTGGTGTTGTCAGGAAATTGCTATCATTGATAGCCGAAGAAGTGGATCCTCTAGGCGACCTCGGGCCACCTTCGGGTTCTCCAATCAACACCTCAGTTCTTCCATTTTGGAAGGGACTGCTGGCTCTTCGTTCTCCAGCTCTCGAACTCTGTACCGGTATCTGAAACAAATTTAAAAATTACAAAATTAAAATTAAAGTTATTTTAAAAATAAAATTATTATTATGAAAATTAAAATTACAATATTACAAAACTACAATATTTAAATGTTAATTAAAATCACTACAATAATTATGAACTCAATATCATTAAAAGTAAATCAGTTAATTAATATCATGAAATCGAATCTTCTGTCCATTAATAAATAAACAGTTCTTTTCACCAATATTACAAAAAGTATACAGGGTGGCAACTTAAACATAGAAAAATACACGGCTATTTAACGGTTTTCCCGATCAAACGTTACATTTTTCCGGATTGAATTTTAAGCTTAATTAGCGGCCTTTCAGAAAGTACGTAACGAATTTAGGGGGGGGGGCACTTCAAGCTTTATGCCAATGTTAATTTCATACATACTTACTGCAGAAAAAGCCACACGTGTGGGAAGGGGGTAAAAATGACATGAAAAAGTGTTACGTATTTTTTGAACGCTCTCTTATTTAAGTTTTGAAAGGAATTAAATATTTTAGAAGTTTAAGTTAAAATATATAGTGTAAATTGTTGTAAACGTGATTTCAGACCTTACAGCCGAAAATGCTCTTAAAAAAGGAAAATAGAAGGGTGATTGTTTAAGAAAATAGAGAAATAATAAGGGAATAAATTCTTCTAAATAACATTAATGTAGGTACCATATTCCTAATATTACTAGTCAAAATATACTGTATTTCTCAAGAAAATAGTGACAGTTTCAAACCAAAAATATAAATTTCCAACAAAAAAGTAAATTTTCAAACCAAATAGTTGAATTCTCAAGAAAAACAGATGGATTTAAGGTAAAGAAAATAGTTGAATTTTCAAGAAAATAATACAATTTTGAAAAAGAGCTAAATACTAGATTCAAAATACAACAATAGACTCTTCAAATAAAATAAATTAACTTTCATACAAAAAGGTTAATTTTCAAGAAAACAGTTCAATTTTGAACAAGATAATGACATTTTTAATGAAATATTAGAATTTTTAACAAAAATAGACGAATTCTGGAATAAAAACATGTTAGTAGACCTTTCACTTAAAAATAATTAACTTTCAGCCATACAAGATGAATTTTTAAACCAAGAGGATAGATTTCCTATAAAAAAGACAAATATTTTCTAAAAATTCCAATTTTCGATAGAAAAATATGACTTTTTAAGGAAATAGTAGAATTTTCAAAACGAGATGAATTCTGGACTCAAACATGATAACAGATTTTTTAAATCAAAAGAATGATTTGCCACACAAAAAAGACGTCTTTTTAAGAAAACAAATGAATTTTCAACAAAATAACAAATTTTTTAACCAAATAGTAGAAGTTTTAACAAAAATAGATGAATTTCAGACAAAAAATATGATGGTAGACTTTTCACTCAGAAAGCATTAACTTCCAAGCATAAAACATAAATTTTCCACTTAATATTCTATAGTTGACTTTTCAACAAGTTAATACAATTTTCAATAAGAGCTGAATTATAGATTCAAAATACAACCATCGACTGTTCAAATAAAAGAATTAACTTTCAAACAAAAATGTAAATTTTCAAGAAAACAGTTCAATATTGAATAAGATAATGACATTTTTAACGAAATATTAGAATCTTTAACAAAAAGAGACGAATTCCGGAATAAAAACATGTTAGTAGACCTTTCACTTTAAAAAAATTAACTTTCAGCCATAAAAGATGAATTTTCAAGCCAAAAGGATAGATTTTTTCTAAAAAAGATAAATGTTTTTTAAGATGTTCCAGTTTTTCATAGAAAAAGATGACTTTTTAAGGAAATAGTTGAATTTTCAGAAAGAGTTGAATTATGCACTTATAACATGATAATAGATTTTTTAACTAAAAAGATTGAACTTTTAACCAAAAAAGACGTCTTTTTAAAGAAGCAAATGAATTTGCAACAAAATAATGAAATTTTGAACCAAATAGTAGACTTTTTAACCAAAAGAGATGAATTTCCGACAAAAATATGATATTAGACATTTTACACAGAACACATTAACTTCCAACCTTAAAAGATACATTTTCAACTAAATTTTCAACAAATTAATACAATTTTCAAAAAAAGACGAATTATAGAATCAAAACACAAAAATAGACTGTTCAAATAAAAGAATTTATATTTCAAACGAAAGGTGAATTAAAAAAAAGACAGTTCAATTTTGAACAAGATAATGACATTTTTAACGAAATATTAGAATCTTTAACAAAAAGAGACGAATTCCGGAATAAAAACATGTTAGTAGACCTTTCACTTTAAAAAAATTAAATTTTCAGCCATAAAAGATGAATTTTCAAGCCAAAAGGATAGATTTTCTTTAAAAAAGATAAATGTTTTTAAGATATTCCAATTTTTCATAGAAAAAGATGACTTTTTAAGGAAATAGTTGAATTTTCAGAAAGAGTTGAATTCTGGACTTACAACATCATAATAGATTTTTTAAATAAAAAGAATTAACTTTCAACCAAAAAGACGACTTTTTAAGGAAAGAACTGAACTTTCAACAAAATAATGGAATTTTCAACCAAATAGCAGAATTTTTAACCAAAAGAGTTGAATTTCCGATAAAAAATATGATAGTAGACTTTTCACTTCCAAATATAAAACATAAATTTTCGACTAAATTTTTTCCATCTAATATGAATTAAACTCTCTTTAGTAATTAAAAACAATGCATCGTAAGAAAAATCATTACACAAAATTAAAACCAAATGTCATCATTAAAAAACAAATAAGCAAAATACAATTAACACAAACTGAATGTGAAAATAGTTATTATCTGCCTATCAAAATATGTACTGTTTAAACTATAAATATATAATATATATTTAAGAATATTTGAAATACTTTAATGAAGGATTTAATAATTATTCATTGTTGCATTGTACTCTGAAACTTCTTCCTAAAATAGTCATAAATACAGAACAGAATAAAGTTTCAACTAACCAGGAGAATCGGTTCGTCCGGACAGCTCTGCTGTTTTTCTAAAGCGTTTTTCTGATCTTTCTGATCCTTGGCTGCTTCTTTGAGGTCCTCCTCATTGAGGTCTTTTGCAATGCCCTTGGGTACGGTTCCGTTGCTCAGCTTTGCTGGATGAGCAATCGTTCCAGGCTCTCTGTAATCAAAATAAGGAAGAGTCAGAGTTTATATCCATATCGAGTATTGTGTAGGACTATCGGTACATGTAAGAAGAATTTCTGCATCAGAAAATCAGAATCGCAAGCTATCAACACGCAAGATCACAAATTTATCACATCCGTTTCGTAACGCTTTCGTCCTTGTTTTCTTTCCGCGCCAATGAGAAATCCTGTATGTGAGTATGTACTTGTTATTCACACAGGTATAATAATATCTGCATTAAATAATAAATATTTGAACGAACAACCACGGATCAGGTTTAGGAATGTACATCAAACAACTCAAACACGTTTCTTTTTCTTTCTCTTTTTTTTTTCTTCTATTCCCGGACCTTCATCGGGAATTATGTAATTTCTCCGCGAATCACGGACGGACGAATCACTTCGGAAAGAGAATCAAATGTCGTAAATTTTTTACTTCGAAAGATAACGTTGCGTAGAAAGTAAATGTTGATGCTTTGATTGAATTGAATTCTTAAATCAGGAGATTTCTTCTTTCTTCAAAGATTCGCGAAACTGCTGTCTTTAAATTTGAAATCAAACACTGAGTTCATGAGATGTATACACTTGAAGATAAAAAAAAACTATTTATAATTGAAAGCGTTTCAGGTCGAACAATTTTTAACATCGTAAAAATTCGTAAGCTTTTAAGCGTACTAGTCAAATTATTATTATCTCAAATTCAAACATTATTAACTTCATAATTTGAATTTGTAAGGGCCCTTTCAGAAAATATTAAAACTAATTTTCGAATTTCCTCAATTTTTCTTCGCCAAGACTAAGAAAATGCTTTCCACTAATCAAATACTTATAAGACTTTTTTATCAATCGTGCTCAAAAAAGCGTTTCAACAATGCAGAACTTGATTATTACGTGTGAGACTTTTCAATTGTAATTATTACCAGTTATGATACAAACAATCGACGTTAGCTATTCATTTATATTTATTCTAAGTTAGATACTCTTATTAAGGCAAACAGAATCAAGATAGGGAATTTTTAATTTATTACAAGGTATGTCGATTCTAAAGGCTTTCTCAATCATAAAATTAACCGCTCATATTTAAATTTCATTTCCTTTTATCCTTTGAAATTTAAGAGATGAGCATGACCTAAATCTGAGGTTGCCAATAACCTGAGAGTATGGAGTTAAATCAAGCCTAAATCTTGAAGAGAAATATCGAACACAGAGTAATGAACCATGAAAGTAAATATCTCAAACTTCCTGATTACACTCTCCATTAATTATATTTCAATTATATTAACTAATCCTTTAAACTCTCGGTTTTTTTTACAAAATAATGGTTAATTTTAGTTTCGGTTCTATTAATTTGATAAAATTATAAAAAAGAATATTTCTAATGAATATGTTTTCAATTTTTCAGAGGTTCAATTTGCAATTCATTCAATGTGGTTCTTTTTCATTTTTAATTACAATCGCGGCTTTCTAATTATAATGCTTTCAATGTAGAATATCTTGATTATTTATTATCTTCAAAAATATCAATTAATAACAGGCCCGACACTCACATTAGAGCGAAAAATAGTACAAGTAGTGTCAAAAATGTTACAAAATAGTATCTAATTAATGTCACAAATGTTAAAAAAGTAGTGTCTAAATATTATCATAAAATTTTTCAAGCAACAAAATTTACCATTTAAAAAAATTTATTAATGTCAACTGTTTTTTTGAAAATTCGCAAAACATTCTTTTGTTGATTGGAAATTTAACTATTTTGCTGAACATTTATCTTTTTTGTTTAAAAATACACCTCTTTCTGTAAAAATCTCATATTTTATAGTTAAAAATGCAATTGTCTAGCTAGAAAATTGAACTATTTGGATGAAAATTGATGTATTTTGTAGAAAATTCGTCTTTTTTTAGTATAAGATAAATTTGGTGGTAAAAGATGTAACTTTTTGGTAAAAAAAAAATCTGTTTTTGTTGATGATTCAAGTATTTTATTAGACATTCGTCTTTGGTGGTTAAATCTGTTTCTTATTTCAAATCAAAATATTTATTTGATCAAATATTAACTAGTACGTTTTTCATTGAATCTTCAGAATTTTAGCTACATATTTGTTTTTCTTTGGTTTAAAATTAATTTTGTCAACTGCAAATTGAACTGTTTTGTTATAATTCAACTGACTGTTATAAATTACCTTTTCTGTTGAAACTTAATATTCTCAGGTTAAAATGAAACTGCTTTCTATAAAATAAGTCTTTTTAGCTTAAAATTTCAAAAATTTGGCATATAATTCAACTACTAATAGTTTTGGTACAAAATTAAACTGTTTTGTAGTAAATTAGTTCTTCTTTTTTTGAAAATTAATTCTCCTCAATAAACTCTGTACTAACATCACATTATTTGCTCAAATAATTTATTTAAAAATGTATGTAATATGTTGTAAATTCGTATATTTTGATAGAAAATTAAGCGCTTGGGTCGAAAATTCAAATATTTAATTTAAAATGTATGGCTTTTGTTAAAAAATCGTCTTTTGTGGTAAAATATTAATCTTCTTAGTTGAAGATGCAACTATACATACTTGGCTAAAATGTTATGTATTTTATTGAGTATTTATCCTTTTTTTGTTTAAAAAATGGAGTATTTGGTAGAAAATTCAACTATTTTGTTGAAGGAACATCTTGTTGACTTAAAAATTCAATATCGTGGATGAATTTTTCTTTATTCATTACAAAAACTTTCTTGATTGAAAATTCGTCTTATAGATTTAAAAAATCATCTCTTTAGGCAGAAAGATCAACTTTTTGGTTAAAAATACAACTATTTGTTTGAAAATGAATTTATTTTTGTTGAGGAGTCGACCTTTTTGTTGGAAACTTGTACTTTTTGGTCCAATTCGACTGTTTTTTTATCTAAAATGAAAATTTGTTCTTGGTTAAAGAAACAAGTATTAAATTTTTTGTTCACAATTAATATTATTTGGTTGAAAATCTAAGTATTTGGTTATAAGTTGAACTAATTGGTTGATTAATAAGAAAAAAGAAGTTAATTAACGAAAAAATTAGTGGTTGAAATTTTCAGAAAAAACTTTGTTAACTCGAGAAGGAGGAAATGTTATTTTAACCAATTAGCAAAGAAGTTCAACAAATGCTTTTCGAGGAAAAGTAGAGAAAAAGTAGCGTTAGCGGAAAATTGTAAGAAAATAGGGTCTTTAGTGTAATTTTTTTCGAAATAGTAGAAAAATAGTCTAATAGTTAAAAAACTTGTCAAATAGTGTAAATATAGTGTGGTGAGTCCGAGGTCTGTATAATAAGTGAAAAAATACTCACTTGTCAGATAGTGTGACAGTAATTTGACTGCTCGATACATCTTTTTCGGTAGCACCTTCGCTTGAAGAAGCAGCCCCTTCGTTTATCTGCAATAAATAACAGGTAGAATTATTAAAAATTAATGAATGAAGAAACATATTTTATAATTCAAGTAGTGTTTTTAATTACTTTTTATTACATAGTTAAAAGTAAGAAAATACTTTTTAATTAAGATTTTTTGGCCTTCAAAGAATAACAAAGACTTTGAATTTGTAAAGATCACTATGATTGCTGCGGAAGTGAAGGCCAATCCATAATCTTCCTGGCTAGTAAAGTGGCTAGTGCATATTAGTATCAGCGAAGTATACTGTATAGCAAAAGCTTAGTAAAATGCAATGCCAGATTAATAGTTGAAACAGATGATTGCATAACTAAAGCCTGAGGCCCAATCTGTGTAACATAAACTAATACTCAGAGCAGAAATTCACGCTAGAAAACGCACACAAAGCCAAGGCCATATAATCCGAGTGACCATTTCATTGATTTTACATTTCTCATTTCATTTCATAAATTTTCGATCGATTCCTGCTTTGTGCATCACAAGTCTAGTGGTTTAGAAAAATGGTTCAAAGGATCATAGAGATGTGAGTCTATTTGAAAAATAATTTTTCACGTAAAGTTGATTAATTATTTTTGTTTCATTAAAAAACTGATGTAACGAAATGTATAAAAAATCTTTCACTTATTCTTCTTGAAACCCTGATTAGCTTTTTAGTAACATGAAATTCCTCCATTTATTATGTTTGAAATTCAAAATAGGGATGTTCGATTCTCTTTAAAAAATCGATTCTAGAATCGATTCTGAACCGAATCGTAAAGAATCGATTTTATAAAAAATCGGAACAAAAGAATCGATTTTGCAAAAATCGCGTAAAAAATCGTAAAAAAAATTTTATTTTGTTATGGGTACGAGATACTTTATATAATGAAAAAATTATTGATTCAAATCAAATCATTATTTTTAATAAATAAAGCAATTTTACTTATTGTGAATGTTATAATTATTATTATACTTTTTGTATGATAATACAATACAATATAATACATATAATAATGCAATACGAAATATACTTCGTATTATTTCAATTTTTGTACTCTCCGGACCTTTTACAAGTAATGATTCGCTGCTTAATCGTTTCTTAATAAAATAAAATGAAAAAATTTAATTTGTTTGAAGTAAAATACCAGTTTCATCCTAACATAAAGCCTGAACACTTTTCAAATTTTATTATTTTTTTAATACCAAGTTTTCGTGATTTCCAGATTTCTAACCTTATATATTAAAACTATTATAAATGAACTTCAACGGGTTTACAACGCCGACAAACTGCACAGGCTACCGCCACTTTTAATACCTTTTTACACTAAAATGTATTAAATAAATTCTGAAAGATACAAAAAACGTCATTTTTTGTGGCATTCGCGATACAAAACACGGCCCTGTGCTTCATCAAACTTCACCCAACGAAAATGCTCTCGACCAATCAGATTTATTTAGAAAGAGACAAGTCTACATCTCATATATTTTTTCTATCTAAAGCCCATTTTCGTTTTCCCTACAGCGTTATCCGTCCATTTCTATACGTCGATGGTCACAAAGCAGAAAATGAACAACTAATTACCGAATACCTTTGGCTTTCCTTTCATCTTATAGGTGTTCCCTAATTGACAGTCCGTCCTCTGCTTTTTACGCGCGGAAGGCCACGTGGAGCCCACGTCTTTATATTATACAGAATTCTAACAAATACAACTACATAACCTAGATCTCGCAAAGTTACAGGCAGTCCGAGCTGTCAGGAAAAAAACCTAAACTATAATTTAAAAAAAAAATCGACTCTTCGATTCTTAGGGCAAAGAATCGATTCACTTAAAAATCGAATAGCAAAGAATCGGGTGAAAAAAATCGATTTTTTTGCAAGAGAATCGATTTTTTTAAGAATCGAATCGGAATCGAACATCCCTAAGCTAGTGAGACCTCTGTAGCCCAGGCCTAAAATACTACGATTTGAATTAATTGTCTTTTCTGTGCAAGAACTATATTATTGCCTAGTGAGCCTGAAATACATTAATTTAAAGTATTGTCGGGGAGGAAAGACTTCGTTTCAGTCATCGAACAATATATATTCATATATTAACTGGGCAAGTAGGCGAAAAATCATTTTGTAGTTTTCCACATTTCGCGCTACATTGCAATCTGCGACATTTTCCTGTGTAACTTAACAGCCAATAAGCAGTGAGCTTAGTCAAAATGGCCGCCTGACTGAAGCTACTTATCCAAGAGCGGAGCGGCGTCACTCGTCCTCATTCCAACTCTTTCCGACAGTGATTCTCGAAGCTGCATTGCTGTTTAGTTTTTCTACAGTCATTTTGTTCGCGACGACGCGCATATCTCTAAGAAATATTCAAAAAATTCTTCATTCATTGTTCAAAGATTCAGCCGGTAAAGTTTTCTTGTTTCTTATGGCAAAACCTCTGTTCACGTGGCTATTTATTTTAAGTGAATCTATCTTGCCATGGTGCTAAATTTCGTATCGAGCACGTGATCACAGAGTTTCATCATTATCTCGATAATATTGTGATTTCATTGTGCTTCTGGTCGATTTTCTTAAATTTGTGATTTTATTTGATTGTGTGTATTTTTGCTGATTCTTTTTCTGATTTTGCTCTTTATTGCTGATGTTTTCCCCATTTATCTGAAATGTGAGTCCCTGTATCTGATTTTTTCCCAAAGATTGTGATTCGCTGAGTCCCTTTTCTTTGCTGATTTCTTACATAACCTAAAATGCATTTCTTGCTTAGTTAATTTGTTTTATTTTATTGAGTCATGGATTGTTGTTGGTTTGAGCACTAACATTAATTGTTAATTATCAGATTTTAGATTCTTTACCTTTGTTTATATATATTTTTGAGAAATTCTGATTTGAGTGGTTTTATTGTTCATAAATTTGATTTTGAAAAACGATATAATTTTGTATATGAAACTCTAAGTTTTGATTTATATCGAATCATATTTCTGAATAAATGCATTGTGAAACCTTTTTAAACCAATCCTTTGAGTTATTATGTATTAATTTAAGGAACGTTCAACGATAAGAACCACTCCTACCAAAATGCGTTAAGCCGAGCAAGCTGAGTAAAGAATCCGGTACACTTTGTTTAAGAGTTAACGTCTATAGTACGTTAAATATCTTATGTTTCATTAATTGAATTTTTTGACTGAGAAAGTTCTAATTCAATTCAATAATCGGTTGGCCAAGAAAGCCCTGATTATAACTTTATCTTACGTTGAGTAATATTTTGTTGAATTAAGTTGATCTACAAGAGATCTGGCGCCCAAAGCATTTTCTTTCGTTTTACGTTACAAATCCTGAAACTTAGCGCCGAAGGTATATTATTATATGCGGCGCATATCTGACGCACGCGTGCAAACACGCCATGCGGCGCATATGCGACTCAGTTGTTGACACATCAACTTGCCATCACGACGTACAGATTGACCTGCACGTATCGCCCGCACTATGAGGGCTCCATGCGTACATTTTTTATCTGGGTTCTTGTGCTTTTCCCGCGTCACTGATTTTATCAGACATAACCTCACTTTTTCGTAGAGACTGACCAACGATTTTCCCGTTTTATCTCCACCAGAAACTTAAGATAATGCCCACGCATGAAACACTCTCTTCAAATCAACGATTTCAATTCTTTCTAACCGAACACAAATACCGTTTACTTCTTTCGCCCGTTAACACGACACACATTTCTCGAACAGCGCTCTGTACAGCCTCCAGTCCAATTAATTTAACTATTTTATTCAAAAAAAATCATTATCATATCCTGGCTTTAAGAATTCCCGGTCCAGCGGACAACCTAAGTGTGTAATTCCTTTCAAATCGATTTTATAAATATATCTCAAGGAAAATAGAACACATTGAAAAGACGACTGTGAATTGCGCATCTGTCATTTGCAGATATTGAAATAAAGATTTCAAGCCAGGTCATATTGAATCGGTTTCCCTCTTTCCGAATGAGAGATGGGAATCAAATAAATAATAATCTGAAGATAAATTAAAGCAGAATACAACTAATTTTAATACAAAATACACAACAAAAAAATAGTTTTTAAATTAAATAAAGAAATTTACATTCCTTTTTTTTAATAATAAAAAATCAATCCTTTTTAATAAATGTTTATTTTTTTTTACAATGTATTTTAATTAGTATAAAATATAAATTAAATCATTTCATCTTCTTCAATTTAACCAAGTGATTCCGGAGCGCAATTTGCTTATCTTTAAACGATCGCTTCTCTTTTCCCTTAAATTTATGTTTGACCATTTGATAAGCCTTATTCTTCTTCTTTTCTCGATTTGTTTTACTGCACAAAGGATTCTGCCTGCCATCCTTGTAACCAAATTTCTCCCTTCCTTCTTGCCCTTTCTGAAAAAAATATTATTTATTATTATTTATATTTATATAAATTATTTTAAATTATTGAACTTCCTGAAAATCCGTTTCAATCCTTTAAAAACTGTGGAATCTATGGGAAGGCGGAAAAATCCTGTAAAATTAAATTTCCGAATAATAAAATATTCGAATTGGAAAATTTCGAAAAATAAAATTCCCAACAGAAAATTGCCGAATTATAAAATATCTGATTTAGAACATTCTTTAATGTAAACAATGAAATTTCTTTTATAAATATTACTTATTTATTTTTTAAAATCGAATGTTTTTATAATAAAAAAAATATTTTTGAAAATGTAGAATCTTGAAACATTAAAAATATTTTTGTAACAAAAAAATTCTTAAATTCGGAAATTTGATTATTCGGGAATTTTTCAATTCAGGAGTATTAAGTATTAATAAACTAACGACCAAGAACCCATTCAAGTTAAATTCAAAATAAATCAATTGCAAAAAATTGAAAAAATGCCACTGATTTAAATAAAATTTGAATGAACTGAAATGAATTTAAGAGAAATGAGAATAATTTGATGAAATTCGCTAAGAAAATCAAGTTTACTAAAAAAAGCGAATAAGTGAATTGAAAACAATCTACAAACATAAAAAAATTGATTGAATTAAGGAAGTTTGAAATTAGTTTATAAAAATGAGATGGACATTCAAAAAAGTTTGATATGCCTACGAATTTAACGCGAGGTTAAAAGATTTCAAGGTGGATTAAACAGAGTTTTTTTTAATTCGTTGAATTGTAAAATCGAGTGATTTCAGAGAATTCTGTATTTCGTGAAATCTTTGGAACCTTAATAATTTATTTAAAAAATATTCATTGAACTTAGGCCTTATGAAATAAGATTAAAAAAATTAAAAGGGCATTTAAAGGAATTTTACGAAATCTAGGAAATTATTTACCCTGAAATATTCCACTCTTTGAAATCCCTTAAAATAATGAAATTGATAAAAAATTCTTTGGAATCTTTTGAAAGTTCCTAAAAAATTTTTAATTAAAATCCCCAAATCATAAACTAAAATCTATTATAAATATCTAGAAATCTCTAAAAATACACAAAAATATTTGTAATGATTTTAAGATAATTCAGAAATAAGTACAAACCTGAATTGAATAGTGATTAACAAAAATAAAATAGCTAAATTTTCAGTCAAAAAAAATCGGTACAAAAAAAGAATTTTCAACAAAATAGTTAAACTTTCAATCAAATAAATAAATTGTCAAACAAACCAATTAAATTTTACCAAAATACAAAAAAAAATTTTTAAACTTTTAAATTTTTAAAGTAATTTCAAACCCAATAGTAGTTCACTTTTCATCTCAAAAAATGAATGTTAATATTTGAATAATTATAAGATTCCAATTTTGGAAATTAAAAATTAAAGACTTGAATTTGAATAATTTTAAATTCAAAGCGATTAAGTTTTAACAATTTAATATTGAAAACTGAATTATTAAATCTTTCAAAGTTAAAGCTTTTGATTATTATAAAAGTTTACATTTTTAATAAATAACAAAATTATAATTAAACATTAAAGCTGATTAGACCAATTTTTCTGAAATCAAAAAATTAATTTAGTTATTCTAAATTAAATTTGAATTATTTAAAGTACATTTAAATAGTTTAAAATTGCATCATTCTTAAATCCCTAATGATACGTTCCAAAATTTAACCAATTCAATTTTAATTTTCAAAATTAAAACCTATGAAAGAGAAAAATTAAAAATTCAGCGTCTAACATGTCAATTCTGAACTCTACTATTCTTACCATTCTAAGTTACCAAAATTAATAATTTACTAATGTATCAATTTCAGATAGTTTAATTTTTATCTTTTTTTATTTTAAACTTCATTCTTACTTTCAAATCTTCCTTTATAATTATTATTCACTCTTGCCACTTTCCAATTAAATATTTTTTAATTAGAAATTATTTATTTATTTGAATCTTCAACTAAAAATTGGAGAATTTTAAGACATTAAACAATAATGTGAAATTTAAAATTCAAAAGCTCCAAGAATTAATGTAAAAATTAATTCAAAAAAACATTTTACATTAATATTATAGAAATTTTAAAGGAGATAAATATATATGATGATTTAAAAGTGGGTGAATTTTTTAAATAAACAATTTTATGTCTGCCAAGAGAATCACTGTCATTTTCCCTATTATGCTTTCTAATTGGAAACTTTCAAAAATTACAAAACGCGCGAATTATAAAATAAAGGAAATCTCTCGATGTGATATTTCTCTCCCGGCTTTCTCCCGAATCTCCCGATTCTCCCGGGCAGATAGCCCTTCTGTAAAAGTCACACTTTTTGTTTAAAATTTATATTTTGGTGTTGAAAAATGAACTTAAATCTTCTCTCGATGAAAATCAACAATTTCACTGAAAAGTCATACTTTTTGGTTTAAAATTCTGCTGTTTAGTTAAGAATTTAACAATTTCGTGAAAAACCTATTTTTTGTTTAAATTTTTTGAGTTTTATAGTTTGGTGTTAGAACCAGAAATGAAATCTTTCCTGGATGAAAATTCAACCTTTTTAAACTGTTTTTGTTTATTTATTTATTTTTTACTTCAAAATTCTCTTGTTTTAAGAAAAATTTTATCTTTCTGGGATAAAAATGCAACTGCTGGGTTGAAAATTAAAGTATTCTGTTGAAAAATCATCCTTTTTGTTTAAAATTTATATTTTGATGTTGAAAAATGAACTGAAATCTTTTCTGGATAAAATTTCATCTTCTAACAAAAATATTTATCGTTTTCTTATAAAAAATTCATCTGTTTTATTACAAATTTCATCTTTCTTGGACTTTCTTTCAACTGAAATCTCTTCCACTTTTTTTTTAATTTATCTTTTTGATTCCAAAATTCATCTGTTTTAGTAGAAATATTTTTTTTCTTTTACGAAAATGCCACTTTTTGGTTAAAAAGAATTCTTCTTTTTCTGAGTATTCAGATATTTTCTTTGAAAGATTTGGTTGAATCACTTTCTCAAGAAATCAGTTTTTTCCTTGAAGATTTATATTTTTAGTTGAAAAATCATCTCTTTTGTTGAAAGTTTATCTGTTTTGTTAAAAAATAATTGTTTAAAATTGACAATTCAACTGCTTGGCTAAGATTTAAATTAAAATGTCTTCGTTTAAAAATGTAACTGTTTAATCGAAAGACCTTTTTTTTAATTAACTTTTTGATAGAAATTTTGATATTTTCTTGAATTGAAAGTTTACATTTTTTTGGAAATTTATATTTTTCCAGTAAAAAAATGGACTTTTTTGTATAAACCCCTCTATTAGTCATAAGAGTATTTTTTCTAAATATTTAAACAGATTTCCAAAATTGCCAAAAAAATAATTTGTGAGATTTTCAAATATTTAAAAAAATTTCAGGTTTTATTAAAAGTTGAAACGTTGAAAAGAATACAAATAATTAAAAATAAAATTATATGTACGAATATTATAACAAGATTCCTACAAAAAATAAAATTGTTTTTTTATTTGAGAAAATTAATTTTAAGACAATTTAATATTAAACAAAAATTCGAAACT
Source organism: Druon quercuslanigerum (assembly GCA_010014905.2). Taxonomy (NCBI): domain Eukaryota; kingdom Metazoa; phylum Arthropoda; class Insecta; order Hymenoptera; family Cynipidae; genus Druon; species Druon quercuslanigerum. The sequence goes on along the minus strand of JAAAKG020199657.1, from coordinate 3,635 downwards.
TTTAAGGTATTTTTTCGGGATTGAATAGGAATTTTATGAAAAATTCCAATAAATTTAAGAGATATATAGAAATTAAAAAAAAACTTTAAAAATAATGTAACGTTTGAAAAGATTCCAACCAAATTTTAACGCAAATGTAGATTTTTAAGATTTTAATATAAAATTTTGAAGCTACTTGATCAATTTAAATTTTAAATTATTTTTTAATCTCTTCAAAATTTCAAAATATCTTTTAATCTAATCAAATTTTTGCTAAAGTAATAATTCTTCAATTTTTCTTTATTCTTTCAATCCTTTTTTGGTTTAAACTCTTTCTAAATATTCTGTAAAAAATCATTTTTGAAAAAAAAAATCATTGAAAATTTTCCCAGAAATCTTAAGAAAATTTTATCATTATCTTCAAACTTTAAAAATCCTTAAATAGTTCAAAAATTTTATTTTAAAATATTAAATAAATCCAAAAATGTTCTAATTTTTGTTTAAAATTTTGTAAATATTTTAAAATCTTCTTAACCATTTTTAATTTTCATAGGAATCTTAATGAAATTTTCGTTTATATTTTTTTTTAATATTTAGAATCTTTTAAACTTTTAAATTATTTTTCAATTTCTTTAAAAACTTCTAAATTTTTTAAATGCCTGCAAATCTTTCATATTTTTTTTTGACAATTCTTAACATCTGTTTAAATCTTTACAAAATTTTAACAAAATCTATACATAATCTTAACAAAATAAAACTACTTTTCAACTTTAAAAAAATTAAATTTGCAACCAAATTATTTTTTAACTGAAAAATTTAATTTTTATCCAAGAAGATTATTTTCAATAAAAAAACAACGAATTTTCTAAAAACTAGTTAAATTTTTCTCGGAGGGAATTAATTTTGTGCTGAGATTATTTTTCTACGTCAAAAGAGAATTTTTTACGAAATAGTACAATTTTCTACCAAAACATTCATTTCGAATCAAAAAAATGCATTCTAAACAAAAAAAGATAAATTTTTAAATTAAATAGACAAATTAAAAACAAATTTTTAACAACTTTTTACAGCTTTACAGTATAACTTATTTACAACCTAAAAACACCAGAAATAAGTATTTTTTAAATTTATTATAAGGTCAAAGCTTCCAAGAGTCAGGATTTTATTGTACGTAATTTTTCGTTTCTTGAAATTTTTTGCTAGTTATTGCTAGTTTTGATTAATATTACTCAAATACCAGCATTTCAATCTTGTAATATTTTTAACGTAGACTCTTCTTTGTAAACAGAATAAAACATTATTTCAGATACAAATTAAAAATATTTAACTAAAAAAATAAATTTCAAATAAAAAATATCATAGTTTATATTTCAATACAAGAAGATGAAATTTATTTTTAAAACAACAGAATTTAATAACAAAAAGACGAATTTTCTCTACAAAAATTAATTTTGAATAAAAAGTAGGTATTTTTAGCAAGAAGTTATTATCCACGAAACTGATTCATTTTCAACCCCGAAAAATTGAAATTTTAAAGCAAGAAAATTATTTTTTTTTCCTAAAAAAGATCAATCTTAAAATACATGGACGTCACAATTTCTATCAAAAAGTTAATTAAAAAAAAAGGTCTTTCGATTAAACAGTTGCATTTTTAAACAAAGACATAAGACTTTAATGAAAAAAATAAATGTTTAACATTTTAGTTTAAATTTTAGCCAAGTAGTTGAATTATCAATTTTTAAAAATACTCAAGAAAAGAAGAATAATTTTTAAACAAAAAGTGACATTTTTTTAAAAGAAAAAATATTTCTACAAAAACTGATAAATTTTGGAATCAAAAAGATAAATTAAAAAAAGAAAAAGTGGAATTTTCTCTTAATAAAGATTTCAGTTAAGTTTTCACGATCAAAATATAAATTTTAAACAAAAAGTATGATTTTTTGACATAATACTTTTATTTTCAACCAAGCAGTTGCATTTTTATCCCAGAAAGATAAAATTTCTCTTCATACAAAAGAATTTTTAAGTAAAAAATAAATAAATAAAAATATTTTTAAAAAGTTGAATTTTCATCCAGGAAAAGTTTCAGTTCTGTACCTAACACCAAACTATTAAATTTTAAAATTTAAACGAAAAATAGGTTTTCTACGAAATTGTTAAATTCTTAACAAAACAGCAGAATTTTTAACCAAAAAGTATGACTTTTCAGTGAAATTGTTAAATTTTCAACCAAATAGTTTCATTTTTATTTAATAAAGATTTAAGTTCTGCTAAAGCAGGTAAATTTTAAAATCAAAAAGAAAAATTTCAAACTAAAGGTTAAATTGTCAATCGAACAGTTAAATTTTTATTCACGAAAGATGAAATTTCTTCTGGAACTGATGAATTAAAAAAAAACCTTAAAAAAATAGTTAAATTTGTATCCAAAGAAGATTCCAGTTCACTTTTCAAAACCAATATTTAACCAAATCAATTTAGAACCAATTTTAACCAAATCTTTCAAACAAAATATTTGAATACTCGAACAAGGAAGAATAATTTTTAACCAAAAAGTTGCTTTTTCATAAAAAGAAAAAATTCTACTAAAACAGATGAATTGTTAAAACAAAAAGATAAATTTTCAACAACATCGAAATAGTTTAATATTCTGTTAAAAAAGATTTCAGTTGACTTTGCACGATCAAAATATGAATTTTTGAAAAAGATATAAGTTTCTACGAAAACAGTTGAATTTACAATGCAAAAAGACGAATTTTTTTGAAACAAAAATTATGAATTTTAATAAAAATACTACCAACTTCTTAAATAAAAGATAAACTTTCAACCAGCAAAGATTTCAGTTCATTTTTTAAAACTAAAACATAAATTTTGAACAAAAAGTGTGAATTTTACAGGGTGGCTATCCGCCCGGGAGAATCGGGAGATTCGGGAGAAAGCCGGGAGAGAAATAGTACACCGGGAGATTTCCTTTATTTTATAATTCGCTCGTTTTGTAATTTTTGAAAGGTTCCAATTAGAAAGATCTCAATGCATTTTATTAGATTTTGCAGAATTTTAAATATTTTAAGAAATCTTAAAAGATTCTTTGCAATTTTTAATTTATTTGAATAATTTGAAGGGATTTCGAAAGTATTGAAATATTTTTACGTTAAAGAATTTTCTAGAATTTCGGAAGATATGGGACAATTTTACAGGATTTATAAGGTTTTTAGATATTTGACAAGATTTCACAGGATTTTTTCAGATTTCTAAACAATTCAATGATTTTAATAAATTTTCAAGGTCTAAATGTATTTTAATACATTTTCCAGGATTTCAAGATATATTATCATATCCCATAGAATTTTATGGGACTTAATAATACATTATTTTAATATATTCTAATTATAATAATATATTAGTTTTTAATTCAATTGATCAAAAGCTCAAAGGATTTGAAATATTTCAAGGAATTTTTTGGAACGAAGTTCCCTATGCCGGGTTGCTGGTGCTGGGCGCTGGGGGCTAGCCAGTGAAAATGAAGCGTCATGGAAAAAAGCGTCACGGAAAATAGCGTGATGGAAAAAAGCGTGATGGAATAAAGCGTCATGGAAAAAAGCGTCATGGAAAAAAGCGTCATGCGGCGCACTATAGTGTACGTGCTATAGTGTTCACGC
>JAAAKG020199646.1:0-23693 GCA_010014905.2 Druon quercuslanigerum | reverse complement strand
AAAATTTTTATTTTTTATTATTATTATCAATTATTATTATTAATTAATTTTTATTTTTTTCAGCACTTAAACTTGCTTTTTTGTGTGTAATCAACTGTTAATAACAACTTTATAACCTTTATTGTTAGTTCAATAAAAATCCACTATTTTTATTTTTATTAACAATCTAGTAAACAAAATTTTCTCAGCTAATGGTTTTGTAAACGAAAATTTTTTTCATGTGGAGTATAATTAAAATTACTTAGCAATACGAAATAAGTTCTTAAATTTGTTATAGTCAAATAATGCATTTGTTAATTAAGGTAGTTTAAAAAGTTATAAATTTTTATTTGTTGGCTAAATATCGTTGGTTTTATTTCCAAATAATATGTGATCCGACTCCATGGAAACAAACTTTGTGTATTCCATCAAAAATACCTGATATGGATATTTATTTATGGAAATTGTTTTTAAAATAACAAATTATTTATTAAATTTTATAATTAAAAAAAATTTGTTTATTAGTAAAAAACTCTTTACGTTCATTAGTTGATCGAATTTAGGGCGGATAAAGTGAACCAATCACTGCCAATCCCCACTAAACAATTTTCATTCACTTATTTGTTTATAATAAATTCAAACAATTTTTTCACATTTATATTGAAATTGAACATTTTTTTTTAGTAGTTGCTTTTAGTTTTATAGGTATTTTTGATTGAATCAAAGCATTTTTTTTAACCGGTATACTTCAAAAGTCAAAATTTTTTTTTTTATTACATAAAATAGTTAATAATAATAATAAAATAATCAAAAATTTAAATATCGTTCATGACATTTTGATGAGAAATTTTATTGGCTCTAATTTTTTTTTTTAATTTACTTTATGTTGTCTTAAATGAATGTTTAGGCATTCATAGAATACAAATAAATGGTTAATTATTCAATTTATTTGTTATAAACAAATTTGATAAACAAATTATCAAATCGTTTTATTATTGGTAAAATTTTATTCTGTTTGCTAAAAGTCTTTCATATTAATGTAGGAATGACATTTAATTACAAAACTAATTGAAAAGTTTAAAGTAACGATTGTTATAAACAATTTTGGTAGCAAAATGTTAAAATTTAGGAATTTTTCAAATTACAATTGTCTTTAATCGTTAGAATAGCCACGGAAATTCCTAAAAAACGCACCTTTAATATCATTGAGTAAAATATAACAATTGAAATGTTTATAAACAATTTAGATAAACAAATTCCAAATGTTGGCAATTTCCCTTGGAAAAATTCGGGGTTTTAATCGCAATAAGTCGAGAATGAATCATAACATTGCCTGCAAATTAAAATTTTTTTATCATATATGTTTATTAATTTTCAAGTTTTTACAGTTTACCAATTATTTTTGATATTTTTGTAACTAAAAGTCATTTTTTTATTATTTTAAGAAATACCTGAATCGAAAAAATTAGTTTTGTAATTATATGTCATTCTGATGTTAATATGTAGCACTTTTATCAAACAGAATTATGTTTTACCCATAATAAGACAATTTGTCAATTTGTTCATAAAATTTTGTTTATAACAGATGAGTGAAATAACAAAAAAATAATTTGTATTCTATAAGTCCCTAAACATTAATTGAAGAAAATATAAAGCTTTCCTAATGAGTTATTAAAGTGTTAAAAATTGTTATCTACATAATTTCAGTTTTTCCATACTTTGAGTGACAAAATTATTAATAATAAAATATCGGAGACAAAAATTTGGAGCGTCAGGCTCTTCAGAATTTTATCAAATTTAATTTAAAAAAGCAAAATTCAAAATCGGATCAAATTGAAGGCTCTGAACATTTTTGAAGGAAAAAAGTGCAAAAAGGCATTGTAGAGATTATCGAAAGACAGGCTGGTCAAGTAAAAAAAACTGATCATAGTGATTATATAGTTTAATAAAAAAAATAATATCAAGAAAGTTTATTAATAATAAAATGTGCCGAGTTTGTTTTGTTGGGCAATATCATAATTTATCTCGGTCGTGTCGTGGTCAATTCTGCTACTAGAAAAATATGGTGAACACGTTTCCTCGTAAATTCTACATCGCAGTAAAATCTACTTTTATAGCAAACATTACAGCAATGTAAAATGCCTTATAAAGACATGGGAAAAAAGCTTCTGAGATAAAACGCTTAAAGCTCTCAGATGCACTCAAATGAATATTTGCAATCTCTTTAAATTCGAATTAGTTAAAACTAAAAATAAAATATGTTCATTACTTTATATAATTTTTTGTCTAATTCTAATTGATTTTTTTAAAATTATATAAAAAGTATTTTAGAATAAATAAGAAGCGAAAAGCAATTAATATTTTTAAAAAATAGTTAAACTTTGTAATAACTGAAAAAACTTATCAAAATTAGATCATTTCTTAACAAACTTTTTTAGCATTAGACTGTTAATTAAAGTTTCAGAAAGTTTAAAATAAAAATTCTTTTGTTGCGTTTTTATAAATGTTAGAGAAATTGAAGTAAGAAAATGAAATATCTCTTGGGGCACCGCCAAGTTTTGGCCCGGCACTGGTCATTTCTCACAAGCGGTGAGAATTTCGTTAGTTAGTATATAAAGGACCATTTCGGCTGATATTACCAGCGTACGATATTATTTGTTAAGGAATTGCTTTATATGTAGTAGTGTTAAATAATAGATTTAGGTTTGTGTGTAGTATGTATGATAAATAAAAACAGGATTTATAAACAAATAATATATAACTTTAACTATTATAGTGTTTTGATTTTTAAATTATTTATTCTAAAACTACCCAGTTGTCTCTTAGAAATAACTAATATTCAACAATTAATTAATTATTTGTCATTATTTATCACTTTACTCAACAAATTCTTTTGCAGTTTTCATGTTTTTCAAGATTAGAGTACAGAATTAAGTAATTACATTTGATTGCATCTACAAAATCTTTTTTTAATAGTGTCTTTAGAAAAATGACATTGTTCAATAATAATTCATCTACTTTTTAAATTAGTGAAAGGAAATGTGGCCCAAATAATTTATTTAAGAGAAAATTTACTGATATGTTATTATTATTTAAAAATATTACAATGACCTTGAGTTGTTTTAAATGAAATAAAAGCATAGAGACTTGAGAAATATTTACTTACATACAGTCAAATTGGTTATCTATTCATACACTTCATGTTAAAATTATTCATTAAAATCAAGTTTTTTTATCCTGAAACTTATTTTAGGATTAGGAAAATTCTATTTGGGCATTTCTCAATCATTATTTCTTATAAACATTAAATCTGAATATTTATTTAATTCAAAATTTGCGCGCTAACAGTGACCAATCGGGTTGTCAGCGCGGCGCAAGCGTAGTTAAAAAACTTCCCAGGATTGGGAACACTGCCGATGATATACGACGAAAATTTTTTTGCATGTGAATATGCCTTTATGTTTTAAAAGTTTGCTACATAACCTGCAAATTATATTTATCAAGTCTTTATATCTATTTTATTTGCGGTAATATTTTTAAATATAATTATTTTCAATAAGTTCTTTATAAATAGGCTCAATTAGAATTGAGATCCTTTTGAACCCCAAGTGTGGTATCATTAAAAACTTATTTATCGTTTTGGGTTTCTTTTTAGCAAGTGGGGTTCATTTTTGTTGCAGCTTCTCTGGCACATAAAATGGCTGTCAGTAGAAACCTCAGTTTCTTCAATTAATTTTCGAACAGATTTTTTCAGTTGCTAAATTTGAAAGTTCTTTCATTTCAATTATCAATTTCAATCTAATTAAAAATTATAACTTTATTTGAAAACTTAACGTTTATTCATAATCAGCCTAATGTTCGCTAAAAAAGTCATTAAAAAAAAAAAAATCTTTTAAATTTACTTTTTGCGAAAGTGCTCTCTACATGAAAAATAACCCATATAAATGCAATGCAATTACCAGCAAAGATTTTCCTCCTAACATAAAATGCCTTCTCCCAAATTTTGATAGAATGTTGAGCTTCTTTGAAAACATGACATATTAATTTATATTGTAGCAATATAAGAAGATGTTTAAAAATGACCAAAGCATAATTTTTAATTCATATGAAAAAGTGATTAATTAGTGTTCTGATATCACAGAACAAATTACTGCTCTCCAAGTTGGCTAATTAATTTACGACTTTTGAAGATAAAAAAAAGTTGTTACGACGTTTCTTAATTGAATTTCACAGCAGTTTATATAGACATTCTTAACTCGCTATAACACGTAAAACAAATACAACTGATTACGTAAGAAATTATTCTTGATCATTATTTACGATTGAGTTGATTAATATTTATATATATAATAATAATAATATGTATATATTAGAGATGATCCGAATGATTGTATATAGCCGATGATCGTTGCACTTTACAAGGAAAATAGTGGTAAAATCGACTGTACTTATTACAGAGCTATCAGCCTACTATGTAATATCCAATTTGGATTTATGCTACTTGGACCATGTGTGGATGAGATGGTTATCCTCAAACAGATCATAAAAAAGTTTAAGAGTAGACAAAAAAGCTTTTTGTGCATTTCTTGATCTAAAAAGCCTTGGATAAAGTCGATAGCATTACACTATGAAAAGTTTTGAAAAGGTATTTAGTCAATGATTAGCTTCTCAAACAAGAAAAAACTAAGTGAGATTGACTAATGTCTGCTCTCTTGGATGAAAAAGGTGTTGGTCTCGGGACAATGGAGGTGCAAGGATTAGCTTTTGCAGATGAGAAGATTAATAGGATAGAATCATTTGATGATTCGATAAGTAGGCTAAATACCATCATTAAGAATATACGCTATAGTAATAACAGGAATAAGAGACGAATTGTCTTCTTTGAAGGAAAGATTGAGAAAATTGTGTATGCAACATTCAATCAATCTGGCAGCATAAATAAACTACTGATAATTTAAAATAAATTGATGAGTAACATGATGAAAAATCTGTTGCCAAGCTAAAAACTCGAAAACTGACTTGCTGCAGAGTACATTCTTATAGTGCATTCTTATAGCATATAAGGATGGCTCTTCCTAATTATAATTTTACCTGTAAATAATTTCGTCTTTCATATTTTTGCTAATGTTTATGGCATTGATTTCCGGATTATGTTAGTTAATAATATTCTGAAATAATCCCTGAAAATCATATCTCATTCCTCTTACAAGTAATAAGCATGACTGGAATTCTGGTCTTCACTTTAGTGGTTCTCATTAGTTTTTGTGATATAGATACCCATTAGACATATATTACGCTGCTTTTTTTATATTTTCTACTTTCTAGAGTAAGAACCAATTATATAACAAATAGTTTGGCCAGTTTAAAAAGTTTTCTTTTTCCTTGGATTACCATACCAGTGGGTATGGTCATCATATCAACTTTAATATGTCTTACATACGTTTGATACGAACTTTTGTAGCTACCCTTCTTTTGTTTTTAGTATCTTAGTTTTATTATAATTAGTTACACCCAAAACTATATGAAAATATTAATTTCTGTGGCACCCGGTATGCAATGTTTTAATTTATTCGTTGTGGACAATATCCTCTTTACATTGTAGAAGAGATCATGAGCAATATGTCATAAGGAAGAAATGTTTCTTTCTTTTATCTAATCTTAAATTTTTAACTAAAAAATAAAACCTAAATAAGAAAATTCATTGGCAGGCCAAAATATTTTAAGAAAACCTCCAAACCATTTTTTTAAATACAAAATAAAACTTGCGGTAATATTTTTTCTTTAAATAGAACGTAAAGTAATGGATTCTGTTTGGCTTCTCTTAATAGTATTTACATATTGTAAATATATACCATTTGCCATCTTTGAAGAAAAGAAGATTGATAAGATATGAATATCAAAAAAAAAACCTTCTCCCCTTAGTTTATCTTAAATAGAGGAATAATTTAGAAGGTCGAATCACATAGCGACTAGTATACATACGACAACTTGGAATTTAGTATCAAAAATGAGAATCGTTGGTTCTCTGGTCATCTCTTTATCGGTTTACATTGGGTCTCATGGTGAATATATAATTTTACGTAATTTTCGAATTGAAGCTGCTTTGTAGGGTAGATTTATCAGGGTCATCAGGGACCGTCATCAAACATTTGTTTTGTTCCATTTCAGTTTAGCAATTATGAGACGATACAAAACTCAGTCTACAGTTTTGTTTCGTCTTAGGTAAAAGCAAAATTACTTGAAATTAGATTTATTTATTAAAAATTATGTCCGTATGTTTCAGTTTGCAGCCGTGGCGTTATAGAACCCCATACTCCAAGGGTTCCATCGGATCCGGATTAAGAGAGCCACCCCGGATAATTGTGAGAACACCAGAACAAACTCGCGGTGTTTACATTTTGCATGAAGATGGTGAACCACGTCCAGTTGTACAAAATTTAAATATGGTAGCACAGGGTGATGACATAATTGGATGGGACCGTAATGGTCTGACTGCTGGAATTTATAATAGTGAAGGGGATTCAATTTTTCAAAATATACATAATCGGACAATCCGAGTAGTAACGACTGCAAGAGCGAGATATTTAGGTGTATTAGATCCTTCGCCAACTGATCCGGACCTTCCTCCAGAAATGTACTTACAGGGACCTAGACACAGAGACGAACGCGATGAATAAAAAACTTTTCAAGTCCTAATATTGATAGTAATTGTAGAAAATTTTGTATAGTTTTACATACCAAATTAAAACTGGAGAAGTCAATTTTTCGAAAGCACTTTCCTTAGGTGCATTATATTAGGTATCCTACAGTTTATACTTTATAATACGTTGAAATTTTTTCGCTACTCTTTTGGTATGAAGTGAACAATGTAGGACATTGTGTATGCATTTTTGTATCAATAATTTAAACCTTTTTTTAAAAAAGATATTTTTTTAAATAGTGATATGGCCATTAGGAAAAAGATGGTAATTATGAGAGCAGGACAGAAAAGCACATCATGCTCCCATAACTAGGACTGTAAAAGTGAGAATCTATAATGAAGGCTAACATAACCTATTCGTAAAAATTTGGCGCCAATTTTTGAAAGAATTACAAGCAATCGAATTTGAGATAATGATTAAGATAATAAGTTTAGTTAGAAAAGTCAGTTTAATTTATAAAAATAATTTTAAAATAGAATTGTAGGGTTCAATAAGACAATCTCAGTTATTTTATTGATACAATTTTCAAATTCTTTTTTAATAAATACCATTTCTGCAAAGGCTCTTTTTTAGGATCTTGATGTAAAACTTCAATCTCATTCGAAATGAAGTAATGAGTAATATTATCATTAATTTTATCCACAAAATGGTCGTTAATGATATTATCTTAATTTAATGTCCAATGTACGAAAGTCTTTTTGTTTGACCTATATAACATTTTCTACAGTTACAAGCAAAACTTATTGTGCAAAAAAATAAATAAATAAACAAACGTGTAGTTGTATTTTTGACCTGTAAATATAATTATTTAACCAAATAGGTTAATTTTCAAAAACAATAATATTTATAAAAACAGAAAAGCATTGAAACAATTGCATTGACAACCAAATAGATCAATTTTCAAGCAACAGGGATGAATTTATGTTTTTATAAGAAAAATTACATTTCAACTGAAATTAGTTGCTTTTTTAAGCAAGCAGTTCAAATTTCAAGCCGAATAAACAATTATTTAGAAGACTACATTTTTTAATCCAAAAGGACGATTGTTAAAAAAACAGATAAATTTTGAATGAAATAATTAAACTTTCAATAAAATAGTTGAATTTTTAACAAAGTGATTAAATTTTTAAGAAAATAGGTGAATTTTTAAACAAGAAAAGGTTCTTATTTTAAATAAAACATCAAATTTAATAAAAAAGATAAATTTGGAACGAAAAATGTAATTGTTGACATTTCAACTGAAAAGATTTTACTTTTAAATCAGAACAGTTCAATTTAGAAAAGATTTTTTAAACAGTCAAAATTTTTTTCGCCAAATTATTAAATTTTCAAGCAAAAAAGCCAATTTTTTTATAAAAAACAAATTTATTTTAAATAATAATACAAAAAATGTGAATTTTTAATGAAACATATTAATTTTTTATGAAAATAATAGGAATTTTAATCTCTGAAGACTATTTGAATAAAACTGGAAATGACGAATTATTAAAAAAAAAATAAAATAGTTAAATCTGCCGTTGAAAAAATTCACTGACAAAATACAAAAAAATTTTAAAAATAGTTGAATTTTTCAACAGAAAGATAAATTTCAACGAAGCAGTTGAATTTTTAATGAATAATATAAATTTCCTGTAAAAAGACAGATTTATCACAATATACCTTCAACCAAATTTTTTAATTTTCAAAATTGTATAAAGAAATTAATAATGGATTCAGATTTTTTTCAAATTGTTTAAACAACCTTATTTTCTCCATTTTAAGTGAAATAGAAATAATTTTAGTTATTTATTTCTTTTTAATGAAATCAGTCAAATCAAATAAAAATTTTAAACAATTTTAATTTCTTTTTTCCCTAAAATACGAAGTCAAGAAATAGAATCCAATTATAAATTTGTTGAAACATCCACTATTATATTTTTTGTTCGGAAATTACCTCGATTTGTTAAAAATTAGAGTATTTAATTGAAAATTTCTTGATTTCCTTGAAAATAAACCTATTTACTCAAAAACTCGTCTTTTTCATCAAAAATTTAAACTCTTAGTTGCAAGTTGAACTTTTTCAAATCAAAGATCTGAAAATTTAAAAAAATTAATTTTTAACAATGTATTACAAGTTTCAAGCAAATAAATAAATTTTCAACAAAAAAGGTCAATTTTTAACTAAATAATTCCAGCTTCAAAAAAAAAATGATTTTTCAAAAACAGTTGAATAGCCAACCAGAAAACATTATTTTTTGAGAAAATAGTTAAACATCTATCAGATAGGTATATTTTCTTCGAAATAGTTTATTTTTAAACGAAATAGTTGAATTTACAAATGTAAGTCATACAAAAGTTGTTAATACAAAAAAGTCTGCAAATTTGTTAATAATAATTTTTTTTAAAGAACGGGTAGTGTTTTTTTTTTTTGTACACAATTAAAAAAAAAAATGACGGTTTTTCTCAAGAAAAAAAATGAAAGTCGATTTTTTTAACAAAAAAAATCCACTCTCTTGTTCTTTTGCGATAACTTCCATCGTTTGAGAGAAAAATTTTAAAAATTAATTATTATTATATTAGTAACTTTTTGAATTTTGTATTAAATGCCATTCTTAATATATAAGAACAAATTGTAAAAAAAGATCAACAACAAAAATAACATTTGGGGATTTCCAGAAAATATTTTTATTTTTTTGTTCAAATTTGAAGACATGAAAAAAATTGGTCTTTTTAGCAACAAAATTCAATTTTTTATGAAAATCCTTGGTTAAAAATTTATCTATCATAGTTATAATAAAAATTCTTGTTTAAAACTACACTCGTTAATTATAAATTAAACTACTGGGATACCAAATAATTTCCTTTTTTTGATAGTTAAACTATTTATTCGTAATGCAAAATTCCTATTTAATTATGCTCAAAATTACCTTACTGTCGAATTTTTATATAAGAAAAATTACATTTCAACTAAAAATAATTGCATTTTTAACAAAACAGTTCAATTGTCAAGCAAAAAACAACAATTATTTAGAAGACTGTAAATTTTTAATCTAAAAGAATGAATGTTTAAAAAACAGATAAATTTGAATAAAATAATTAATTTTTTAACAAATTAGTTGAATTTTAACAAAGTAATTAAATTTTCAAGAAAATAGTTGAATTTTCAAACGAGAAAAGTATTTTATTTAAAATAAAAAACAGTCAAATTTAATCAAAAAGATAAATTTTTAACTATAAATGTAATCGTTGATATTTAAACCAAAAAAATTTACTTTTAAATCAAAACAATTTAATTTAGCCAAAAAAGATGAATTTTGGTACCAAAAGGACGTACTTTCTACAAAAGAATTGAATTTTTAACCAGAAGGGATTTTTTAAACTAAGTCGAAAATTTGTTAGCCAAATTATTAAATTTTCAAGTAAAGAAGCGAGTTTTCTGCAAAATAATTTATTATTTTTAATTCAAATTTTTAATTAAAATAATAGAAATTTCAATACAAGAAGACTATCTCTCAATAAAATAGTTTAATTATTAGCCAGTTTGTAACCAAATAAATGAATTTCAAACTGGAAATGACGAACTATTTTTTTAAATAAAATAGTTGAATCTGCCAGTTGTTAAGTGCTTTATTTGTATTAATTAAAACTCTACAAAAAATTATAACTTTTAAAATTAATTCAGATTTTTTGCAAATTTTGCTTTATGGCGAATACCAAGGTTGTTTTCCCATGCAAGTTTTGCGCAAGACAGCAGGATCTGAAAATCCATCCTTATTTTTGATTTTGGTATAATTTTGAGTTGGATCTACATTCTTTATAACAGATAAACAATTAATTTATTTGTTGCAGAAATTAAAAGATCATATTTAAATTACCACAGCTCCTATCGTATTTGTTATAAGTTTTTGTATTGCTTACATCTTCATAAAATTGGCATATTTACACACAGCTAACATTTGCAAAACACATTTTAAATACCTTATTAATTATGATTACCATAAACAAATTTGTATCTTAAACAATTTCGAGGACAATTTAAATAAATTCCCGACCATAATGGCTTTTCATACCAACTAGTGATTAAGTTTCCTTCTGCTATTTTTGTAAATAATATGAATCAAGACTTAAGAAATAGTCAATTTTATCAGAAAGCACAAAAGAATATAATTGAAACATAAATTATCTAGAGCTTAAATTAAAATTATTATTTAAATAAAACCATTTTATTATTGAAAATGGTCTAAGCTACGAATAGGAATCTGTTTTTGTTTGTTATTTGACTTCAATTCCTATTTAGATTTAATTTTTCTTCTGTAAAATCCTCAGCAAGATCTATTGGAATACTATCAAATATTGCTATTACATAAATCGAAACAATGTTAGTTTATCTTCAAGGTCCCAAATAATCTTAAAAAGTGAACTGCTTTGCCCAGAAATTTATTTTATACTATTTGAAATATATTTTGATAAATTATAAGTAGAAGATCTTATTCTGAACACAGTAAATCTTTATTTTAATTTTGGCTTTTGACCTTTTAGGACATGATAAGCTTTGACAACAATGTTGTAATGTATGTTTAATGTATACGAGATTTTTTTTTCAATAATTATTTTCTTTCTCTATCTAATAGATACATCTTTACATTTATTTCCAACAGTCGGAACAAGATGCTAATGTAATATTGCTTTTATCGGTCTTTAAGAAAACTAAGTCATCATGTTCCTTCGGGAAGGTTTCAATTTGTTCTTTAAACTTCCTGGCATTATTGAATTTGTTGAAATTCAGTTTTTGTTTTTTTTTTAAATTTAATTTTAGTTTATCACTTTCTGCAGTTTTAATACAGTTTTCAATATTAGCAACTCGTAGAGGTCTTATTATCATAAAAGGAATGCCCTATCTCTTCCCTAATGCTAAGGTTATAACAAACTCATCCGGGATTTGAACATTTTTTCTTTGAAATTTTATGATTAATGGGAACAATAATGCTAATAGCAGTACTAATTTTATAGGATTTTAATCATCTTTTAATGTTCTCAGAAATTTTTCCACAATATGGAATAGTAAGAGAATATTTAGGGTCAAAATTTTTGTTCGTAGAGTTATTTGATTGAGGATTTTGTTTTCTATGATTAATTTCTTTTAGTCTAGAATTAATATATTTATTTATAATATTATGAAGAAAGTTGTTCAAAGTAAGTTACAAGTCAACAAGATTTTTAATAATCGCAATTTAGTGTTGAGATACACAAGACAGGAAAAATTTTCTTAGCAATTGTCGTAAATATGACATCCTTTCTTGTAACATTACTAATTTTACTAAAAATATTATTAACTTATTTTTCATAGTTATCCTAATAAGAATAAACTTAAATTTAATATTGAAAAATTGCAAAAATCAGCAAAATGGAAATCTCAGCTGTTCATACCCATCTCAAATTTTCAAAAAACCGAGCCATTACAATTAAAAACTTTCTTTCTATAACCTTAGATAATGATTATTTTCATAATGTTATTGAATATCAAGAAAATCTTAATTACAAACCAAACTTGAAACAACATTCGCTAGATAAATCAACATAAACATTTGTATCTTAATAAAACTGAGATCTCCTACTGAATCTGATGGAGTCATTTCAAAAAGTATAAATAAAACAAAAAAATTTTCAAACGACATAATGAATTATTTGTAACCCCTGTCGATGACACTACTTATGAAAAAACTAATGACGATCCTCTTAGACCTATTCAAAGGAAAACATTTAACAAACTTAATAAATGGAGACTTAAAGGTTTTTTAGGTCCTAATATCAAAAGACAAGATCTTATTACTGAGAATACAAATATAGCTAGTATTAATAGCCTTCCTAAAATTCATAAAAATAATTATCCTTTAAGACCAGTTGTTAGTACTATTAATTCTTCTACTTATCACATGGCTAAAGTCTTCAATAATATCTTAAACTCTGCCCTTCCTAAACCTAAATCATTTATAAAAAATGCTGTTGGTTTAAAACAAAAATGAGATCAAATCATCATTCTTTCTGATCACATAATGATTTTTCTTGATGGAACTTCTCTTTTGACTAGAGTACCTTTAGAATTAGTTCTTGACAGTATTGATCAAAGATGGTCTCTCATCAAAAAAGTCACTTAATTACCTCTAGATAAATTCAAAGAAGGAATAAAATTTCTGATGGATAACACTTTTTTCAATTCAACAAAACTTTTTATAGACAAACGTATGGTACTCCTATGGGTTCCATCATCTCTAATAATTTAGCGAGCATTATTATGAAAGAATTAGATTACAATTCACATACGAAATTGAAAATAAGAGCATTATTAACTTTCCTAATATCAGCATTATAATAAAAAAAAATAGTTCTATTTCTACTAATTAGTTTCTCAAGTCTACCTATTCTGGTCGTTTTCTTAATTTCCTTTCTAAACATGCACTTCAAAATAAAATTACTCTCTTTAAAAATATTTTTGACTGCTACCTTACTTCTTGATATACAATTTCACTAGGAGAATTTAAAAATAGTTTAAAATTTACTTACTTTGAGCAACTTTCCCCATAACATTATAGATAAACATATTGATTCTAGACTAAAAGACAATTATCATAGAAAACAAAATCCTCTATTACTATCCCATATTATGGAAGAATTTCTGAGAACATTAAAAGATAATTTAAATTCTATAAAATTAATACTGTTTTTAGCATTATTGATTCCATTGATCCCAAAATTTCGAAGAACAAATGCTCAAATCCCAGATAAGATTGTTAAAACCTTAGAATCAGGAAATAGATATGGCATTCCTTTTACGGCAACAAGAACTCTATAAACAGTATGATTTCCTAATATTGAAAACTGTATTGAAACTACAGAAAGTGATCATCTAAACTTAAATATTAGAATAACAACAACTGAATTAAATTCAAATCGCGAATTTCGTAATAAATTTAATAATTCCAGGAAATTGAAGAACCCATTAAAACCTTTCAGAAGGAACACAACGATTTAGTTTTCTTAAAGACCGATAAAACCAATATTACATTAGCATCTTGTTCCAACTATTGACAATAAATGTAAAGATGTATCTATTAGATGGAAGAAGATAATATTTATTAAAAAACAAATCTCTTATACATTAAAAATAGATAACAACATTGTTGCCAAATCTTATCCTGTCCTAAAAGGTCAAAAGCAAAATATAAAATAAAGATTTACTGTGTCCAGAATAAGATCTCTTACTTATAATGTAGCAAAATATATTTCAAATAGTATAGAACAAATTTCTGGACAAAGCAGTTTATTTTTTGAAAATATTTGGGACCTTTAAAATAAACTAAAATTGTTTAACTTTATGTAATAGCAATATTTGATAGAATTCCAATAGATCTTGCTCAGGATTGAATAGAAGAAATATTAAATTCAAATAGGAATTGAAGTCAAATAGCAAACAAAAACGGATGCCTATTTGTAGCTAGGCCCATTTTTAGTAAGTCAGTTTTCTTTTTCAATAATAAATTTTAGAAACAAATTGCAAATTACCTCCTTTATGAGGGCTATTTCTTATCTCTTATCGTAATAAACTTAGTTATGGGAGAAATAGAAAATAGAGCTCTAGATAATTTATGTTTCAATACAATTCTTAATAAACGCTGTGTTTTTAGATAATATTGATGAATTCTCAAATCTTGATTCATAATAATTACAAAAACAGCAGAAGGAAATTTAATCAATAGTTTGTATGGCAAGCCATTATGATCAGGAATTTATCTAAATTGTCTTCAAAATTGTTTAAGATACAAATTTGTTTATGGTAGGAACAATTAGTAAGGAATTAAAAATGAGTTTTGCGAATGTTAGCTTTATGTGAATATGTTAATTTTATGAAGATATAAGGCATGACAAAACCTATAACGTATTCTATGGGCACTTTTAATTTCTGCAAACAAATAAATTAATTTTATATCTGCTATAAAGAATGTAGATCCGGCCCAAAATCAAATCAAAAAGGAAGTAGGATCTGAAAATTCATCCTTATTTTTGATTTGATTTTGGGCCGGATCGACATTCTTTATAACGGATAAAAAATTAATTTATTTGTTTGCAGAAATTAAAAGTGCCCATAGAATACGAAGGTCTCCTGTAGTTACTATCGTATTTGCTATAATTTTTTTTATTGCTTACATCTTCATAAAATTAGAATATTTACATACAGTTAACATTTGCAAAACTCATTTTGAATACCTTAATAATTGTTGTTACCATAAGCAAATTTGTATCTTAAACAATTTCGAAGAATATTTAGATAAATGCCTGATCATAATGGCTATTACGATAAGAGATAATAAATAGCCCCTATAAAGGAGGTATCTGCAATTTGTTTCTAAAATTTATTATTAAAAAAAAACTGTCTTACTAAAAACGGTCTTTGATAAAAATAGGAATCCATTATTGTTTGTTATTTGCCTTCAATTCCTATTTGAATTTAATATTTCTTCTATACAATCCTCAGCAAGATCTATTGGAATTCTATCAAATATTGCTATTACATAAAGCTAAACAATTTTAGTTTATCCTCCAGGTTCCAAATAATCTTAGAAAATGAACTTCTTTGTCCAGAAATTTGTTCTATACTATTTGAAATATAGTTTTCTACATTATAAGTAGGAGATCTTATTCTGAAGACAGTAAATCTTTATTTTAATTTTGGCTTTTGACCTTTAGAACCGAATAAGCTTTGACAACAATGTTGTTATGTATCTTTAATGCAAACGAGATTAGTTTTTCAATAAGTATTTCCTTCTTCCATCTAATAGATACATCTTTACATTTATTTTCAACAGTAGGAACAAGATGCTAATGTAATATTGCTTTTATCGGCATTTAAGAAAAAAAAATGATGGTCTTTCTGAAAGGTTTTAATGGGTTACTCACATTTCCTGGCATTATTGAATTTATTAAAAAACTCACGATTTAAATTTAATTCAGTTTTTGTTCTTTTGAAATTTAATTTTAGTTTATCACTTTCTGCAGTTTTAATACAGTTTTCAATATTAACAAATCATACTGTTTATAGAGGTCTTATTACCATAATGGGAATGCCCTATCTATTCCCTAATGCTAAGGTTTTAGCAATCTCATCTGGAATTTGAACATTTGTTCTTTGAAATTTTATGATAAATGGGATCAATAATGCTAATTACAGTATTAATTTTATAGGACTTAAATTATCTTTTAATGTTCTCAGAAATTCTTCCATAATATGGAATAGTAATAGAGGATTTTGTTTTCTATGATAATTGTCTTTTAGTCTAGAATCAATATGTTTATCTATAATGTTATGGGGAAAGTTGCTCAAAGTAAGTAAATTTTAAACTATTTTCAAATTCTCCTAGTAAAATTGTATATCAAGAAGTAAGGTAGCAGTCAACAATATTTTTAAAGATAGTAATTTTATGTTGAAGTGGATGTGTAGAAAGGAAATTAACAAAACGGCCAGAATAGTTAGACTTGCGAAACTAATTAGTAGAAATGGAACCATTTTTGTTTTTCATAATGCTAATATTAAGAAAGTTAATAATGTCTTTATTTTCAATATCGTATCTGAATTGAAATCATCAACGCACCTAAAATAAGCAATACTTTGGAAATCAAGTTTATTGCAAATATCAGATTCTAAATCTTCCATAACAGTGCTCGCTAAATTATTAAAGATGGGGGAACCCATAGGAATACCATAAGTTTTTCCATAATAAGTTTTGTTAAATTGAAAAAAAGTGTTATCCATTAGGAGTTTTATTCCTTCTTCGAATTTATCTTGAGTGACTTTTTTGATGAGAGACCATGTTTTATCAATACTCTTAAGAACTAATTCTGAAGGTAAGTTTGTAAAACGAGAAGTTACATAAAGAGAAATCATCGTGTGATCAGAAAGAATGATCATTTTATCTAATTTTTGTTTTAGATCAATAGTATTTATTATAAAGGATTTAGGTTTTAGAAGGGCAGAGTTTAAGATATTATTGAAGACCTTAGCCATGTGATAAGTAGGAGAATTAATAGTACTAACAACAGGTCTTAAAGGATTATTATTTTTATGAATTTTAGGAAGGCCGTAAATTCTAGGGATATTTGTATTATCAGTAATAAGATCTTGTATTTTGATATTAGGACCTAAAAAACCTTTAAGTCTCCATTTATTAAGTTTGTTAAATATTTTCCTTTGAATAGGTCTAAGAGGATTGTCATTAGTTATTTCAAAAGTAGTGTTATCCTTTAACACGGTTTCCACTTTGTTATTGTAATCTAGTTTGTTAGAAATGACAGTAACGTCAACTTTATCGGCACGGATTACAAATAATTCATTATGCCGTTTAAGAAATTTTTTTGTAAAATAGAAGAATAGTAGAATAACTATGAAAAATAAGTACTTAATATTTTTAGTAGAATTTGTAATGTTACAAGGCAGGGTGTCATATTTACGACAATTGATAAGAAAATCTTTCCTGGCTTGTTTATCTCTTAAGACACAAAATTTCTATCATTAAAAATCTTGTTGACTCTGCCATCTTATTTTCTGATACACAATTTCACTATGAGAATTTGAAAATAGTTAAAGATTTACTTACTTAGAACAACTTTTCTTATAACATTATAAATAAATATATTGATTCTAGACAAAAGGAGATTAATTATAGAAAAAAACTCTAATCCAAAATAACACTACTAAAAAATTTTTTGACCCTAAATGCTCTATTACTATTCCATGTTATGCAAGAATTTTGGAAACATTACAAGATTATCAAAACCTTATAAAATTTGTACTGCTTTTAGCAATATTGATTCCATTGATCCCAAAATTTCAAAGAAGAAATGTTCAAATCCCAGATGAGATTGCTAAAACATTAGCATTAGGGAATAGATATGGCATTCCTTTTATGGCAATAAGAACTCTATAAACAGTATGATTTGCTAATATTGAAAACTGTATTTAAACTGCAGAAAGTGATGAACTAAAATTAAATATTAGAAGAACAACAACTGAATTACAACAAATTCAATAATGCCAGGAAGTTTAAAGAACAAATTGAAACCTTTCAGAAGGAACATAATGCTACCGATAAAAGCAATATTACATTAGCATCTTGTTCCAACTGTTGAAAATAAATGCAAAGATGTACCTATTAAATGGAGGAAGTAAAAAATTATTTAAAAACAAATCTCGTATACATTAAAAATAGATAACAACATTGTTGCCAAGGCTTATTCTGTCCTAAAAGTGCAAAAGCCAAAATTAAAATAAAGATTTACTGTGTCCAGGATAAGATCTTCTACTTATAATTTATCAAAATATATTTTAAATAGTATAAATTAAATTTCTCGAGAAAGCAGTGCATTTTTTAAAAATATTTCGGAACTTAAAGATAAACTAAAATTGTTTAGCTTTATGTAATAGCAATATTTGATAGTATTCCAATAGATCTTGCTGAGGATTGTATAGAAGAAAAATTAAATCTAAATAGGAATTGAAGTCAAATAACAAACAATAACGGATTTCTATTTGTAGCTAGGACCATTTTTATTAAGACAGTTTTCTTTTTCAATAATAATTTTAATTAAAGCTCTAGATAATTTATGTTTCAATACAATTCTTTTGTGCCTTCTGATAAAATTGATGAATTCTTAAATTTTGATTCATATTAATTACAAAATCAGCAGAAGAAAACTTTATCTCTAGTTGTTATGAAGAGCCATTATGATCAGGAATTTATCTAAATTGCCCTAGTAATTGTTTAAGACACAAATTTGTTTACAGTAATAATAATTAGTAATGTATTTAAAATGAGTTTTGAAAATTTTAGCTGTATGTAAATATGCAAATTTTATGAAGATGTGAGCAATAAAAAAACTTATAACAAATACGATAGGAACTGTGGTAATTAAATATGATATTTTAATTTCTGCAACAAATAAATTAATTGTTTATCTGTAACAAAGAATGCAGATCCGACCCAAAATTACACCAAAATCAAAAATAAGGATGGATTTTCAGATCCTACTTACTTGCGAAAAACGAGCAGGGAAAAATAACCTTGGTATTCACCATAAAGCAAAATCTGCAAAAAATCTGAATTAATTTTAAAAGTTATAATTTTTTGTAGAATTTTATTAAATACAAATAAAGCACTCAAAAACTGGGTAATATCAACATATTAATTTCTATTTACAATTTTTAAAACTATTTTTGTTTATTTAATTATTAATAATGAATAAATTCGCAATTTTTTTTAATTATGATAAATATGTCTTTTTACAGGACATTTATATTATTGATTAAAAATTCAAACTGGTTTGTTGAATGTTATACTACTTTGTTAGAATTTTTTTTTTAATTTATTTTTCTGTTTAAAAATTTAACTATTATTTAAAATTTTTTTGTATCTTGGCAGAAAATTTGATCAGCAGCACATTTAACTATTTCATTTAAAAAATTCGTACTGGCTAAAAATTAAACTCTGTAATTGAGAAATAGTCTTCTTGGATTGAAATTTCTATTATTTTCATGAAAAATTTAATTTTATTGTTTGGTTGAAAATTCACATTTTTTTATTATTATGGATAATAAATTTGTTTTGCAGAAAACTCGCGTCTTTACTTAAAAATTTAATAATTTGGCTAAAAAATTTGACTGTTTAAAAAATCCCTTCTGGTTGAAAATTCAATTCTTTTGTAGAAAGTACGTCCTTTTGGTATAAAAATTCATCTCTTTGGCTAAACGAAACTGTTTTGATTTAAAAGGTAATTTTGTTGTTGTTTAAATATCAACGATTACATTTTTCGTTAAAAATCCTTTTTCTATCTACACCATTCTTTTCCTATCTCTTTGTCAATATTTTTCAAAATTTTGTTTCCTTTCTTAACTTATCATACATCTACCATCGTTTATCTTTCTCCATCTATTTTTCAATCTGAATTCGCGTCTATAGTTTTTAATCTTCCTTTCCCTAACACACCCAATCATTTATTTATCAACGTCATTTTTCGACCAAAAAGTTAAGTTCTTCATATAAATAGATAATTTTCACCAAAAGATTTTATTATCTCAAACAAAATAGACAAAAAGAGGTTAAAGTTAAGTGCGGAAAAGTTGAAGGTTATGGTGTTCAGGAAAGGAGGTGGGAGAGATAAGGGAGGGGGTGGAAGTGTAAGGGTAAAGCGGCAGAGGGGGTAAAAGAGTTTAGGTACCTTGGCTTCCTGTTTCGGAGCAATGTGGGAGTGGATAGCCACATAAAAGATCGTAAGAAGGGCAAATGTGGTGATGAGGCAGGTGTGGGGCTGGGAAAGAGGTTTTTTTCAGATGATTTTGTAAGGTAAATAAAAGTTTTGGATTCGCTAGTGATGAGTGTCTTATTTTACGGAGTGAAGGTGTAGGGGCGGAAGGTAAGTGAGGAGGAAAATAGGATACGGGAGAGGTATGTAAAGAGGAGACTGGGGTTAGCAAGG
Source organism: Druon quercuslanigerum (assembly GCA_010014905.2). NCBI lineage: Eukaryota > Metazoa > Arthropoda > Insecta > Hymenoptera > Cynipidae > Druon > Druon quercuslanigerum. Next base: position 3,513 of record JAAAKG020199646.1, on the reverse strand, counting down.
AATAGGCCGAATTATATAGTCAGGAGGGACAAAGGAAGAACGAGTTTAGAGATTGTAACAGGGAGCCAAACGTGTAAATATGAGGAGAACATTTTAGGTTCGTTAGTAGGCTGGTTAGAGAGAAGGAGCAGAGACCTAGGAGTGGGAGGATGAAGGTGGAAGGGGAAAGGTATTTTAGAACGTAGGGATTGCAGAACAATGAAGTGAGAAGGATGCATAAGGAAAGAAGGAGGGTATATGAGTTGGTTAAAAGGAACATCAAGGAGAAAGAGAGGCAGTGGAGGAGAGACTAAGAGACTCAAGGTTTAACAAGAACTATGTGTGGATTATGCCAAGGGAGAGAGCGCAACATTTATCTCAGAAAGGAGAGCAAGAAAATCAGGAACTTATAGATGCAGATGCATAGAAGGTTTTAGCTTTCTAGAGAGAAGAGGATGTGTGAAATGTGCCGGAAGGGGGATGCAAAAGTGGAGCACTGGTTGGAGGAGTGTGAAGAGGTGGAAAGGAGTGGGAGAAACCAACTGGTTGGAGGAGTTTGAAGAGGTGGAAAGGAGTGGGAGAAGCATGGTGGTATTGTTGCATGAAAGGAGGATAAAAAGGGCAGTTGCATAGGTGAATGAGGTGTTGGGTAAGATGGAGGAGAAGAGTAGGAAGGAGGAAGAGGAATACAAAAGGAAAATGAGATGCGGATGCTTGAAGGGTTTTAATAGGTTCTACCTTTCTGGAGAGAAGAGGATGTGTGAAATGTGCCGGAAGGGAGGAAAAATGTGGAAAAAGTGGAGCACTGGTTGGAGGAGTGTGAAGAGGTGGAAAGGAGTGTGATAAGCATGGTGGTATTGTTGCATGAAAGGGGGTTCAAAAGGGCAATTTCATAGGAGAAGGGGCTGTTGGGTAAGATAGAGAAGAAGAGAAGGAAGGAGGAAAAGGAATGGAAAATGAAAATATCGTAAAAGCGAGTACAAAAGCGAAATTATTCACACGTTTTTGAATAATTAAAAAAATTTAATAAACATTTGTACAAAACCCTGAACTCGTAACTTTTTCTTATTTATAAGAGAAAATGTGTAAGATAAAATGCGACTTACATGTTTGAAAAGAAAAGGTAAACACAATTAAATATTTAAATCTGGTAGAATATATAGACGACTATTTTTATTTTTAATTTAAAGAGACTTTAAGACTGTCTATTTTGGATTTTGAATTCTCCGCTCTATTTAGTACTAATTTTCGCCACTGCAAGCGGTAGTGTCGATCTTTTTTAACCTCAATTTTTTAGTACTTGTGGTACAGAATACTTGAAAACGAGAGTTAGAATTCTAGCCTGAACAATCCAAACTTGGAGTTTCAACATTTAAAATGAGAAATATTGCCCATCTTCGGCCATAGTTCTATACTTTAAATAAAAATTTGGGAACCGCGAAAAATACCAAATTCTTATTTTTTACAGTAAAATACAAAAAATGGAATTTTGAGGTTAGGATTTGTGTCGCACACTTATTCGTTAAAATCTCAAGTAAATTTAACAAAATCAATCCTGTTTTCAAACTAGAATAATTTTTGTTCTTAAAAAAAGTGTGTTGTTAAAAATATTGTCGTTACATGTGTTTTGAATCGTATTTTTCATCAAATAAAAATAATTTGAATTTCTGATTGTAGTTTGATTTTTTTTTTCATTTTTAATAAAGATTTTTAAAAAACTATATTAAGGACAGTATTCTACGAAAAATTTTAAAGTTAATATTTCAACAAAAAAAGATTCTAATAAATAAAAAAACAGTTTGTCAAATCAGAATTAATTTTCTTTGTTTAATTTATTATCCTGGGTAAAAATCCATGAATATACTTAAGTCGAAGCGATAAAAAGAATCCAGAGAGAAATTCACTTTAAGCTTTAGATAGTCGTATGTGCTTGGATTAAATGCTTTTAAAGTTAGCACACATAGCTTATAAATTGGGATAATGGGATTAAACATTTTAAATTAAAAATGAATTCCCCTGGTAACTTGTCTTACAATCAGAGACCAATAGTAATCTATTTCAATTAGCTTTTGATAATTTAGTAGAAATTAATCCACTAAATGTAATATTCGCCTGCCATTGGAATTTAACATAATTGAAAATTCACTTTGATCTTCACAAATGTTCTGGGTAAGGACAAATATTAATGCAATAATTTAATAAGGGAAATTATATTTGATCGATCTCGATTATTAAATAGCCGATTCATCACTTAATATATTTTAAGAATCTAATTTATTAATTTTAATATAAATTATTAATAATTAAACTAATTAAATCAGCAGTAATATAATTTTGTAATTAAAATATGAATTACATTTTTTATGTTTCTTCCGGACTCATCAGTAAGGATACGTGAATCAGTTTTGCCTTATAAAATGTAACTAAAATACATTCCATTATATTGTATTTTTAAAAAAAAAATTTATGTTCTTAAATATAGTTAATTTTGCAGTTTTTATTTGATTTACATTAAGAAATAAAATCTTTTAAAAATCTTTATTAAAATTAAATTTAGATCAGTTAAATTTTTTTATTTAATTGCGGAACAGAGGAAAAAAGGTGATTTTTGAAAAACAAAAATCACATTTTTTTAAAGTGATAAATTATGAACAAAGCATTTTATTTTCTAAAGAAAAATGTGGAATTTTAACTAAATTGATGAATCTCTAACCAAGAAAGCCGAATTTTTTTATAAAAAAGTTAATTTTTTAACCAGAGATAATTTTTTAACGAAAATTTTTCATCTTTAACCCAAAAATTATTTTTAATTATCAAGAAAAAATATTTTTTATTTTAATTTCCAAGCAATGAAGATAATTTTCAACATTAAATGTAATAGTTGATATTCTTCATTTGAGTAAAATATATTTAAATTCAATAAAAAAATGTCAAATAAAAAAGGATGGCTCTTCAACAAAATCTGTTAAATTTTAAAGCCCGAAACATGATTTTTCAACATTTTCAATCAAAGAAATAAATTTTTAACAAAAAGTATAAATTTTTAACAAAATAGTTAAATTTTTTAGCAACGAAAAAGTAGACGATTTTTCCAGAAGAAAAAACAGAAATTACCAACTAACTAATAGAATTTTTAACAAAAAAGTATTGATTTCAAGAAAGTGTGGAATTTGCAACGAAAAAAAAAAGTAAAAGGTAACGATCAACCAAATAGATAAATTTAAAATAAAAAAAAGGTTTACTTTTTAACTAATTTTTTAATTTTTAAAACCAAGCAGAATTTTTTTTGATAGAAAACATGAATTTCAACAAAATTGATATTTCTGACAAAATGTTCAAATGTCTACTTAAGCAGACGATTTCCAATAAAATACAGAAATTTTCAGTTAAAATGTTAAATTAAAAAAAAATTATTTATTATTATTTATTATTATTTATCATTTAAAATTAAATAGTAGGATTTGCAACTAAAAAAGAAAAATTTTTATCAAAAAATGTAATAGTTAAACTTTCAGTTAAAAAACTTAATTCCAA
>JAAAKG020199635.1:0-23696 GCA_010014905.2 Druon quercuslanigerum | reverse complement strand
GTGTGTTAAGGAATAGGAAGAAGGTGAAAGAAAAAATGTAAACCCTTAGGGGACACATTAGAAGCTTCCACTAACTAGTTAGAATAAAATATTTTTGTAATGCTTGAACAAACAAAATTATCGATTTTATTTTACAAGTGAATCATTTAAATATAGAAGTCACATTTTTTGCTCTACTTCCATCTTTTCAATTTTTTCCGAAGAATTCCTCCTTTTCTCCCTTTTATCTATGAACTTTCCATTTTCTCGTTTTTCTCGGGGTTCCTCCTAAATGCGCAACAAATCTAAACTATTTTTTGTGGAATGTTCATTTCCTTAAATTGCAAGAGCTACTGTTATATTTTTGGTTCAGTATTTATCTTTTGGTTAAAGATTCTACTCTTTGGTTGAAGATTGGACTACTTTCTGGAATATTCATTTTTTACTCAAAAAATATTTTTAAGTGAAAAATGTATTATTCTATTGTTGACTAAAAATTGATACTTTTTAGTTAAAAATTAAACAAATTTGTTAAAAATATATGTACCGTTAATCGGGGTGATGTTGGACACGTGGGGTAAATTCGGACATTTCTAAATTGATAGTTCAAATTACTTAACGGGGTTTTAACTGGAATCTAGAACCAGTATTTTATGGCAAATTCGCCCTTTTTTGCTATAAAATAAATCTTGTTGACTTGAAATCAAACAACTCTGTTGAAAGTTGAACTACTATGTTAAAAATTTATTTTATCAGTTGAAGATCAACCTTTTTTGTTACAAACTTAACTACTTTGCTGAAAATTATTTCTTTTGTGTTCAAAATAAAATTTGTTAACTCAAAAGCCAACTATTACATTTTTTGTTTGTTAAAATTTTTATCATGTTTAAGAAAATTGTACTATTTTGTTAAACATTCGTATTTTTCGATAAAAAATTCAACTCCTTTGTTGGAAATGCAATTTTTTTAGTTACATTTTGTTCACTTTTGTTACAAAATTTGAACATTTTTTGAAACTATGTGTTGTTGAAATCTTACGCGTTTTATATCGAATTCAATATGATACATATAAATTGATTTCATTTCAAATTATATTATTATTATTATATTATATTATTATACTATTATTCAACTATTAACGTGAAAAAGTCACCCTATATCTCATTTTCTGAGAGCATTTTTGACAGTCAAGTCTATTAAAATATTATATTTCTGCGTTTTGCATTTTATACTACGCCTTTATCAAATAAAATTGAATAGAACATTTTCACTTTAAGATGGGGGTGGAGAGGTTTTCGGATTTGTGAAGTCATATATTCATGGAGCAGTATTATATAAAAATGGTTGTGGTGTAGCTTTTCGTTGCAACAAAAATAATCCCGCTGTTTTTCTTTATAAAAGTTGATATTTTGGGTTTAAATATTCTATACCTTTTGATTGTAGATTATTAACCCTATTTTTTTTAGAAAAAAATAAATAAATTTTAACGAAAATCATTTATATGCGAAAGTAGTTTTTTTTAAACCTAAATAAATATTTATATTTAAACATCCTTTTCAAATTGTTTTTTTGAACATGTCACTTTACAATAGTCACATACTTATGAAACTGAGAAAAAATGTTGAAAAACTTTTGAAATAATTCAAGTAATTAAATAAAATCAGATCATCAACTATTTTTTTCATAATTGGATGACTCTTTTATATTAAACTTTTTTGCCTTTCAATGTATTTTTTTTTTATTTTGCAAGCTATTAAAAAACTCGAATCTCGGTAAATGTAATTTCTTGATTGTTCATGGTTATAAGGTATTCAACGAACATGAAAGCTGAAAAAAAAATTTGTTAAGGTTCTTTTTGAAAGAAATCGATTTTTGTATTTAGTTACTCAGAAATGAAGAAAAAGTAAAATTAAACTATTCTTTGTTTACTCGAGTGGCTTTATATTAGTTCCAAACGTATAAATAATATATTAATTTGAATTGTTCAATTTAGCATTTAATTTTGAGTCTAAATAAAAGCGTATACTACCACGCAATATAATATTTTGTTATTTTATATAAATTAAAGACAAAAACCTTTTTTTCAGAAAACATCTCACCGATTTTTTTTATTTTCATCTTAAAATTAATTTTGTACGTTTTAGTTCATCATTGCAGTATCTCAGAATCAAGTTTCTTTTTGTTTTTATTAACTGAAACATAGACATTTTTTAGAGTTTAACGTCCTTTTCTATATTTACCTTAAATATTCATTGAGACTATTTGAAGTTAAGTAGGTGCGTTTCGTAATGAGTGCCTTATGAACAAGACAATATTGACCATTACTTGCTTAACTAGAGTACCTTTTGAAAGTAAATTATATTTAAGATTTCTATTTCATTAAAACATCATTTGATACCTAAATTTTTTTCACTTAAAATTATTATTACCGATAGGAAAATTTCTATAAAAATAACAAATAAATAAAATCTTGAAAAAAGGGATTTAAAAACAAAATTATATTGCGTTAGCACATTTTATATTCTGAAAAAATTCTTCACCGTAATGTAGTAAAAATCAATGCACAGTATTTTATTGGCGAAGAAAAAAATCAATACTGCCTATGTTTTTATATGAGTAAAACAATGCCTTCAATTGCAGTCCTTACAAAGCAGTTTTGTAGGAAAAGAAAAACTGATGACAATACGGAATACATCAATAAATACAGACACGTTTAGTTTTTGTATGTAGAACAGATAAAAATGTATCAAATCGATTTAAAAAAATTAAAAAACCTTATTTATAAATCTTCTATATTAAAAAAGAAACATTAATTTTAATGTTTTATAATTTAAAAATTGAACAACCTAGTTTTAAAGAGGTAAGATCAACTGGACGACAATATTTTTACACATTATGGAACTATTTAACTATTTAAAATATTTCAGGAAAATCTCTTTCTTTTTAAATCTTTTCTAGACGTACTAGAATCTGAAATTAGGTAGTAAAATGCACAATCGATATTTAAGATAAGTTAAAGACATCAGTAGTTATATTCATTATTTCATTGATATTGACATAAATTACCTGAATTTAAAGAATATTACAGATTTTTATTTATGAATTCAAAATTGATTGTAAGCTCTGTGGTAATTATTAAACGTATACGGGTGATTGTCAAATTTCAGGAAAACTTAAAGTCCCAGTAATATATCATTAAAATATAAACTCTTACTTATTCTTATTTTTATTTAATAAATACTTGTTATGTTCCTCTACAAAATGTTCAGTTCATTTTTTTTTAAATTTCTGTTCTTATTGACTTAAAGTTAATAGAAGAACACCCCAAACGTCATTAGCGTTATGTGTCCCAACCTCATATTGTACAAGGAGATACAAACCAAACAAATAATATTGTATAAACCTTTAAGTCTGTCACTCGATTTTTGTCCTTTTAATCGTAATTTGCGTGAGTCTTTTTTCTAGTAAAATATTTGTAGTTCCTGTTAAGTAAAAAACACAGAAGTATTAAGCGTGTTCGTAAACACAAACTTCTATAAAACTTAATTAAAAATATAAACAAATTTTTTTGTACATCGGATAATAAAACTCGAAAGTACATTTTAACAACGACATCGTCCTTAGCTGCTCAGCAGGTTTCTATTTAATGATCATGCGTTTATTTGTGATTAGAATGTATTTTTTTTATTAAATATTAAAAAAGGTTAAACTTCAACGTTGTCCTGTCATCATTCGTGTGATGCAGTGATACCGCGTGTATTTGCACAGGCGCGAAAGCTTAAAATTTTCAACATTTATAATTATAAATTTTTAAAATTTTAAGCTCTATTGAAAGTATCCTCTAGAAAATCCGCGAGGATTTTGAGAGTCCTCGATGAAAACAGCGCGTCAGTTAATTAATCATCACGGTTTTCCCCGTGTACAAAATTAATGGGAAACTATTCGAGGCCAGAATAGACCATCCTTGAGGTTAAAAATTATTTCTTAATTTGCATGCGCTACAGCTTTAAAATTTTTTAAAGGTTTCCATGTTTAATGTACGAATTTAATTATCATTTTTTATTTTTAGAAATACCCCTTTTGGATTTTAAATTTTCAAATATTATACAATAAACTTTGATAATGTGATTTCCACTGTAGGTACTAAAGTTTGCCTACAATTTGACATTCACCCATACTGAAAACTAAATGTGCAAGATTATCAGAAGTAAAGCATATCATTTTGATTATAATCCGGAATTTTTTGTATGATATATTTAACTATATATGCCAAGAAACTTTATATGTGGGTCAAGTTTAATATTTTTTTCTTATTTATAATTATCAAGTGCATATTAGGGCGAGCGGCTTACTGCTAAAGAGTGGCTCACTATTAGTCACATTACCCCAGTTTTCAAGTATTTTCCCATCTAAATATTTTGGTATTTTTCTTCATAAAAATCCTACTGTAAATGTATTACTTCCTAATCAAATAATTGGTATAAGATGCAGAATTCTCAGGGCTACCTCACAGGCACTTTTAAGTAACCTTTTAATAACTTTTGTAGAAAAAAGTTATAATAGTCACTTATTTTTAAAGGAAAAGGCCAATTTATTCCATATGATTTTAGATTTGATCTCAAAAACAAAAAACAAAATGTAATTAGTATATGTCAGACTTCCTCTTTTTCCACTGTTTTCAAGAAACTTCCCTTTCCCTTCTTTTGTTGCTTAAATTTTGTTAGATAACAGCTAATTTTTGTTTGTTTGTAAAATTAGCTATTATATTTTTAATTTAGCATTTATGTTTTTTATTATTTTTAACATTTGTATTATCTAAAACATGTTGAAATTCAACTTTTTTCTAAAAATACCATTTTTTTCACATGAAATTCAATTGCTTTGTTCAAAATTTCGACCATTTGATTGAAATTTCAACTAATATTTGGTAAAACTCCTCACTTGAAAATTCACATGTTTTTCTTGCAAGTGCAACTATTTGGTTCAGAATCTATCTGCTTGTTTGAAAAAGACTTTTTTATCAGTTGAAAATTCAGCCGTTTGCTTGAAAATTAATGTTTCTCAAATAAAAACTAAATATTCCATTCTTGATGGAAAATTCTTCTTTTTCTGTAAAAAAAAAAACCTTCTTGGTTGAAAATTCATCTTTTGGTTGGAAACTGAAGTGTTTGGTATAAAATTCAATTATATTGTTCAAAATTCCTCCTTTTATTAGAAATTTATCTTCCTGGTTAAAAATGAATGTTTTTGAGTGAAAATTCAACTATTCGGTTAAAAGTTTATCTAATAATAGAACTGTTTGCTTGAAAATTAATAATTTTTTTTTGGTTAAGCAAGTGAATATTTCGTCGAATATTCGCCTTTCCTGGTTGAAATATTATTAGATATGACAGTTTTCGTCAAGAATTTGTTGTTTTTTTTGGCAGAAGATTAATTATTTTAATTAAAAATTCATTTCATAAAAAGTCTTCTTTTTTATGAAAATTAATTGTTATAACTGAAAATTCAAGAGATCCATTTTTGGTTGAAAATTTGTCTTTCTTAGCAGAATATTCATGTATTTTGTTGAAAATGCGCATTTTTTTAATAGAAAGTTAATCTTTTCGGTTACAAATATACTTTTTTTTCAAATTGTAATATATTTAAAGGTTAGGAATTCAGAGCTTTTTATAATGAAGTATGTGAAGTCTGAAATTCTAAAAGAAAAGTTATTTTAATTTATAGAACATGTTTTTTATTAATAATAAAGCTTAAAGTGCCTTAAAAAAAATTAATTACAATTTGTCTCAACATTATTTGTTGAAAATTATATAAGAAATTGCGAATTTGGTTTTCTCCCGGAATTGAGCAATAGAATTTTATCTAACCCTGTAAATTCAAGCCGATAAATTAAATGTGTAATAGAATCAAAGGTTTTTAGTAGATAAGACGTTTACGTAACATGGCGATTCTTTTGCGAACAATAGTTTATTTTATATTCAAATTCTTTACTTTTTCACGTTAATCTGTGGTGGCCCTTTCGGATTCGGATTTAGCGATCCAAAATATACGGGAAATGACACCTCTGATCCATTCTTTACTTGCAATGTTATATGAATAGCAGTAATAAATTTCCAACCTGGGAAGAAACCTGCGGAAAAAAATAAATGTCATAAAAAAGAGAGTAAAATTCCTTGAACTATACATTAATTTTCATATAATTCCTTTCCGCAGTGTGTCCTAATACTTCAGTTTGTAGCGTACTTGTCGACAAGCTTCTGTCTGACTTTAAACTTTGCCGTTCCCCTGAAAGCTTTCGGAAGCTCCTGACTGCGTGTAAGTTGTTCAAAATTTTAAATGGAGAGTGAGGAGCTCTTCGTTACACTAACTTACTAAGGCAAGGATAGATTTTCCTTTGCTGCCATTTTTTTAGTTCTGACCTGTCTTTGATAATTACGGGTTTTGATGGACCAGGGGCCCTCGGGGTGTAAAGCAAGAACTCCAGAGTTTGCGATAAACCTAATCCAGAATAATCCTTGCAACTTTGGGGCTCGACTCGTCTTCTTGATAAGGCACCCTTAATTCGATCCAACCTACACAGAACGTCGCATTTCCAGCACGAACTCACCCTCCTGGTAAATGATCCCGAATTACGAATTTTCCTTCCCGAATTCTGATGAACCCATGGCCGATCACCCAGGGGTTCTCCCTCTGTTTATGTTTAATATTTCGATCAGATATTTTTCTCCTAAACTTTCACAACCCCCCATGATTCCTCTAAATCATTGTGCACAGGTCTGGAGAGCCAAGTGGTCCTAGTTTTTATTGCTATATTTATAGAACCGTTAATCGTACTTATTTATAGCCCGAAAAATAAATCAGGCTATTGATTAATTAGTATAGATGATACTCTGGAAAATATATAGATCTTTTAAATCCGATTTAAGAACGAAAAAGCCTGCCAAGAATAGAGTTGTTGCATGATTTACAGCAATTGCGTTTTTCAATAATAAATCACATGCTCTTTATATTGGTGCAAGAAAATGAGGTTTAAATACTTCATTCTACAGAAAATTGTAAAATCAATTTGTAATATTCTAAAAATTGCAATAACCTTGACTTGTTGACTCACTTTTGCCAATCCGAGAAGAAAAGTGAAGGTTGATTTTAATGACTTTATTAGCTAATTTACGAAACTCAAATTACATATGTCAGAACAGTGAATAGATTTTTTCACGTGGCGCTTCTACTAATCAGTGACCTTATTTGCATTAGATTGGCCCCAAAAAAAGTTTCGGTTTTTTTACTTAATATTGGCATTAATTATTACTTTTTCGCAATATTATTATGGAACCTCATAGATTATAAAATTTCCGGATTTTATGAATCTGTTAATTATTTTTTAAACCACTTTTGTGCTTTTAAAAAATTTTACTTCAGGATCACAAAAATTTAGTGTATTTTGTTAATGCTATGGCCTATTTAATGAAACTGGATAGTACGATTTTTTATTTTAAATTCTTTTCAATTCTTTTTTGCAATTTACTGCTTACTTTTTAAACAATTTGTATTTGTTTAAACAATTCATTATCATATGATATCGCAAATTAATTTTATTTTCTGTATGCTTGGATCTAATTTATATATCTAAAGAGTAAATTTTTACTTTTTAGTTTTATATTTATTGTATAAACAATTATAATTGTTTTAATGCAACTTTTGACAAAAATAGCTAGACAAACATTTTTTGTTGCTAGTTTTTGAAAAAAGTTCATTAATTTGTTCTATGTCATAGATTTTGTAACCTACTGTTAAGTGTTTAAATAATTTTTATTTCCTCGCAAAAATTATTATCTTATAATATACCAAATTAATAGTCTGTAGAATAATTTCACCTAAGTTACAAATGTGAAAACCTATTTCTGAATATAATCGTTATTTTTAATAGTTCTTATTATTTCAAAAATTTGATTTCGAACTAATCGTGATAGCAAATATTTAGGAGAGGCCTCAGAGGATTTGAAGTGAGATATTAAAATTTTCACATTTTTCACAGAATTTACACAAATGTGGTTTTTCTTCTTATTATTCTTATGATAAACAATCAGGGAGACGGCGGAACGCCTTATTATTCAAAAAACACGTATCTGGATTATTGTGAATTCAAGAAATAAATTAATTTATTTTCAACGAACATATTCAAAGGAATCCAAAGTTATGGATTTTTAGTCATAGACTTTCGGTTGCATAATAAATCTCAGTTTTCGAATGTTAAGTCCTCGTAAGAGTAGAATCAAACAAATTAAAATTGTTATCGATTTATATTTGTTCGTTTTCATGACTTCAATCAGTGCTCATTTTTAGTTCATGATTCAAATTTTCAGATTAAACTCTGGAAAATACTTCAAATTTAACTTTCCCCAACTTTCGTTTGGACTAAACTTAGGACAACGATGTCTACGTAAAAATAGATTGAAGAATGTATATTGATTTTTGAAGAGTATTTAAAATCATTGGTGAGTAGAATTCTCCGTTAACATAAGACAGTGATTGAAAATATAGATTGCCAATATTTTTGATAATTTTCAAACTCAGCAAGTCAAATTTCTGATTTAATATATAAAAGCTTTAAGGTTCACAGTTATCTGAATTAAACGGTCTTTTTTGAAAAACCATTAAGTACAGTACTTTCAAATAAAAAAGTAAATTTAATTATTTCGCAGAAGAACGTGTTTGTATATCTGTAGCCTTTATTCTTTTTTGGAGTGCTTATGTTTAGCACTTATATGTCAAAACTTTTAAAATTATTCCTGAAAATATTCATTGCATTTCTTTTAGCACATTATAATATTTTCAAAATGGGTTTTTTCTAGTAAAACTTTTTTCATGACCATAATTCAAAGTTAATGCAGGAAATTAAGCAAGTCCTTGACTAGAGACAAATCGATTGACCTATACAATCCAAATTCAATGCAGAATAATGAAATTATGGTTATTTATACTTAAAAAAATCGATTTTTATAGTAAAACTTTTGTCACTATTAGAATTCAAGGTTCATGTGATAGTAGAAAATGTTTCTTGATTCGAGGAGAACTGATTGACCTATAATATTATTATATTTGATCAAAGATTAGGGTAGCTATTTTCATTTATAATGCTTCAAAAATCTGTTTTTTACAAACGAACAAAAAATCTTTTCATAACCATAATTTAAATGTGATGCAAGAATAGAAAACTCTCCTCGATTCGAGACTACTTAATTGACCTACCAGTATTTCTGTATTTTTAATTCCTTTTTGATGAAGCAAATGTATTTGCTAATTAATAATAATAATATACCCGAGATTGAATTCACAACTAGTTTAACTCAAAATTAAAATAATCTACGTTAAGTCAATCTGAACTCCTTAAACATCTTCAATTTATAAAAATAGAAATAATTTTTAAACAATTTCTCTCAACCTCGCGGTATTTGGTCCAATTAAGCATAATTATACAGACCAACTAAATTGCTCACTTGGTTTAATTGCTTTGCTTATTCTACCCAGTAGTGAATGTTTTATACCACATTTACTTAGAAACTAAATAAGCTTCTGTTTATTTTGGCGAAACATTACTGATTCAACACCAACATGAAGTTAGATTATACAAAGCGCGATTTGTTTGCAGCAAAAAGCATTGTTTCAGGAAAGACTTTTTAAGGTATAACTATTAAAGGTTGTTGCATTTGCGGTAGTTACGAAGAAAGGCCAGCATTTTTATTCTTTACGTTTTCAAATTAATATTTTTTTTCCGAATCTTTGTAGCGATGCGACTGAAGTGAACGTTAATTAAATTTGATGATTCTTTATATCTATACGTGAAGTCTCATTTCTAAAGCTTATCAGGCACCAGAGTTGGCAACCTGCGAAATAGACCATAAAACTCTCCCGGAAATGTGTGATATTCATTATGGATCATAGTTCTCACTTTTTCTTGAAAGTTCCTGAAAGTTTGTAAAGTAAAAAAAAAGTTCATTTTTAAATTGAAAATTGTTTAAACCTCATTTTAAGCTACGCCAAATATATATTTTTTATTTTTAGATAATTTTATGGAACAATTGTTGTCTCCTAATCCATATAAATTTATTGCTTATTTGAAAGCTTCCTTATTCTCCCCATTTCTAATTAATATTAAATGGAAAATTCTAAAGTAGAGTTTGTTTCCTTTGTAGAAGTTAGAATCAAGTTTAACCGTCTTCGGGAAAATTTCATTTCAAGAAGTTTCATTACAAACAGTTTTTTTATTGAAAGCTCAACAACGACGTCGTTCAAGAGTTGGAAGCGAATTTTTCACGAGTTCTAGGAGTTCCCGCTTTTAAAGTATTGATAATGTTTCTGTCAGAAGTTGACTGGTGGTTGTGCATTCCGCCTTTCCACTTTGACTGCCTCGAACTTTTGCCGGAGAGGGTGAAAACAGAATGAGGATAAAAAAAAGGAAAAAACTCGAAAATTGACTCTCCATTCTAACTATAAAAATATAATTATACAAATTATATTCTTCCAGGGAAGCATTTTTTTAAATTTCAGTTTTCGTATTCTGGCAATTGACAGTCGATTGATTGCACAATTTAAAAGTGTAATTTATTTTTCTCATCACTGCTGTTTTTTTGATCCTCTGGACACTTTTTTCGTATGCAAGTAAATGAAAAATTTCCATAAGCATTTTACACATGTCAATTGAAAAGCCTGCAAAAGTTAAAATCGCTGATTCTAGATGGAAATTTAAATCAATGAGTGTATTTACTTTTCATATCTCAAAACATTTATTTTTCAATATTCATATTTGAATTATTATCGAAAGAATATTAATTTTATTGCTTGTTTAACTAGTGTTCGATATTTAATTTTCCAGGAACGCTAATGTATCGATAGATAAGGGAAATTTAGATAATCGGCCAGTAAGTCAAATCTGAATAAAAACTCCAAACAATTAGTTCAAGGAAACCAAATAGTTGGGCCTGCTTCCTATTTTTTAGCATTGAAATTAGGATGAAAGCTTCTAATGTATTCCCTAAGGGACACATTATAACCATTTTCCTTGTATCTCTTCCCAATTCCTTTACAGACCCCCTACACTCACTTACTTGGTGATCGGAGGGGGATATACAGTTAAAGGAGGGTTCCGAACCACCAAGAACAACGAATTTTAGTACTTAGAGAATCTTTTTCTCTAAAGGTACCGATCTCACGACTCTACTGATATAAAACTCTTGCTAGACTAGTGTTCAACAAGTTTTATGTTAAACTTGAAACGGTCTTTAATATCATTAGCATTTTGAAATTAAAATGTTGCACATGACCGACTTGACATGGGAGACGTTTAAAATTATAATTTAAACTTCTACCCAAACCATTTTAACTTACCTTTAACCAAATCTAGAAAAATGACTCATTGTTAAATTATATATTTTTTGTTTAAAATTTCTTACGTGCAGATCAATAATTCAAAAGAAAATGATAAGAAAAATAGACAGTTTTTACTCAAACTTTTTGCTACATTTTTTATTTTTATAGAAAATTTTCCCTATATTTAACTAAATGACTCACATTTTATAGATTAGACCTACTGAAAGGAAAAGTTGATACCCAGTAACATTTAAATAATGAAATCGATATTCCTAGCAACCTAAAAGAAGATATATTTTTCTATTAAACTATTTCGGTGAAATACCACTTTAAACTAAGTGCAGGAAGCATCTCCTGAAATAAAAAGTGTTTCAAACTATTTTAAAAGTTTTTTTAGCTTCCCTTTAACATTCAAAGAAGAAAATCGACATTCCCATAAAACCGATCACTACAGAGAATTTTTTTTATTGCACTCTTGGACTGAAAAATAAGTTTGGAATAAGTGTGAGAAATATGTTCTGGCAGGGTTTATTTTAAGAATTGTTTTATGTTAAATACGAGTACAACATTCTCTTTCATTATTTTACGAGCTTCTATTTGCAAAATTGATTTCCAACCCCAATAGAATAATACACAAATTTCTTGTTATTTCCTTTCTTAGTAAATGTCAACTTTATCTTTTAAACATTTATTGGATGTTGTAAAAACCCTTTTAAAATTTTCAACAATTTTCCCTGGTAGGTATATTTCTCAAATTTATTGTGAATTGGCTTCGAATCCCAATACTATAATAAAATACTCCTGTTGTTTTGCCTTTTTGCAAATAACGATTTTCTTGTTAGAATCTTTAACGGATGTTAAACCAACACCAAAAAATCCTGTATACATAAAATAGTTAACCTTTCATATTTTCTGTTTTAAAAATTCTGCTTTAATGTGTCTGTTCTACAAAATGTGAGGTATTTAATCCAATCTAGAAAAAAGTTTTTGAGAAGATTAACATTTGCATAATAGATCAATTTTTCTATTAAAATACATGTAAAATTTTCAGTTTGAGTATTTCCACTTTATTTAAAGTTATATTAATATGCTGCTCATTTAACGAGCATTTTCTTTCCGTTAGCTGAAAAAAGCGAAGGGGAAAATTTATGTCGATGAACATTTTTTTCTGTTTACAACAGATTTTTTCAATATCACGAATGAGGATAACTTCGTTACTCTTCAATTAAGTGCATTAATGTTTGGGTCAATCTATTTGCATTGAATCAAAGAATATTTTCCGTTATTGAAGCAATTTTGAAATATGGTAATTAAAAAAATGTGACCATAAAAAACCTTTTTCGAATATAATGCATTATCATAGCTTTCCTACAGTTCAATAAAATGTATTAATATTAAAAGTCAATCCATTCGTCTCGAATCAAGATATCATTTCTATTCTCACATCAACTTTAAATTATGGGAATGAGAACATTTTTATAATAAAAATCTAATTATAACATAATATAAATTACGATAACTTCCTTACTCTTTAATGAAAGGTTAATGAAAAAATTTTTACTGTAAAAAACCGATGTTTAAAATATTTTTAAATGCTGAAAAAAGTTTATTAAATATTTCTAGAAATCCTTCGGTCAGTTTCAAGATATAAGTGGTTAAAATAGGCCCTCCAAATTTAATCAATCAATTTATCTGCAAACGTTTTCAAGTTATTGTGCACACAAAAAAGTTTGACTCTTCCCTCACACACAAATATTTGATTTTAATTTTCAATTCCATTTCTATGATTAAAACCAAAACTACGTGTCCTATGAAAAAGTGATTTTCAGAAAATTTCAAATGTGTTTTAGGTGCACAATTTTTGTTCAATAATTTGTTCTTGTAACTTATTTTTCACGAATAAAAAAATATGCTTTCTACCAAGAAGTGATTATTATAAAATTTTGTAAAACTTTTTTCGGATCACAAATTTTATTTATTCACCTGTTTTCGTATCCTGCATAATTTGAACACAAAATGGAATTTTTTATTTTTGTATTATTTCTTATGCTAGAAAAATTTGAATTTTCGTAGCGCTTTAGAAAATCAATGGTTTACTTCTCTTCGCTTTTTTCATATCGTGCGTTGTTTGGCATACAATTTTCATTTTAGATGGATTTTTTAAATTTTATAAATGATATAACTCTGATAATTTTTGTATCGCAAAAAGTCATTAGGATAAATTGTGTGAATTTCTGAGTACGATAAATATCAGTACATAAAAATTTTCAAATCTAAAAAAAATGGTCCCAAAGATTTTTTTACTGCTTTATCTTTTTGTATTTTGTATCAAAAATGGCTGTTTAGCGAACTTGTCCTTTCTTCTAGGATCTAAAAAAAATTGTGCGAAAGTTCGTGTTGATCCTTTCATTTTTTCGATAGTTAACGTGTTTACGGAAGGAGGGCGGGAAGGACAGACAGGCAAACGCCATCGCCAAATTTTGATTTTCGGTTTCAGGGTGTCTCAAAACGTGGAGGTCTGTTTAAACATTGTGGTTTCAAATTTCGGACAGTTCTAATACTTTCTCAATTATAAATGATAAGAATGTAAAAATTTAGAAAATTTTACCATTGCAAAGGTTCCTCTATGAGTAAGCAAAACTGTTCTTTTTATAATTTTCTTTTGAATCATTGATCTGGTAAAAAGATATTATTTTATTTTAGTCATATTTAGGATTTATCGATTCGCAAGTGTTCATAAAACGAATAAAAATACCTTTGTCTTATCTACTATATATAGAAACTGAATATAATTTTTTCACCTGAGTTTCTAATTGAATACCAATGGTTTAACGTTTCTAATGAAATAGACGTTCAATATCGTGCTTAAAATTATTATGAACTTATTTTTAAAAAACAGTTATAAATATAAAAATGGAATATATAGAATCTGTCGAACAATTGATAAAATATGTGATTCCTTGCATGAATAACTGTCGAGTTTATCAGTTCGTCAACTCAAAGTAGCGTGACTCGCGTACCCGGCTTTGCCAGATGACTGTCAGGATAAATGGAATTTAATTACGGCGTGACCGACGGAGGCTCCACGCTTTTTGTTACTGAAATTTGTTTCGCTCGAAGCGTATTTATGCATATAGCTAATATCTCACGTGTGCAGCATATATGCACATGGACTTTGAATTTCTTCTTTTCTCGCACATCCCTCGTGAAATAGGGAATGAGTCACTCATATAATATAACGAGAATCATGTAGAAATGCTATAAAGTAACCACTTTGTGAATGTTCCTGAGTGACGTCCTCATATTTAATATGGATGTAGAAATTGATTATGCTTCTCTTCATTTTGAACGGACTTTGCTTCCGACGTTACAAATATATAGGAATTAATTTTAACTACGAGTGAGTGATAGAAATTTGAGGATCCACTTTTACTTAGTGAAATTTCCTCTTGTGCCAGAAGGATGCTACTTAACACAAATGAAATTTTCTCTCAAATTTAAGAGTAAAAGAAATTCCATTAGCCTTTCGCAGTCGTTAAAAAAAAGAGGCAAAAGGACGATACTTTTGGTTCTAGACAACTTTTTCTCTGTGTTTTTACTCTCAAAGATAGTGAACCCGAAAAAAAGTTGTTCTTCCACAAAACCGCATTGGTTGACCGTATTAAGTTGATTTTAAAAAAAATGTTGGCTACACTCAGAGAAATCTCCTCTTATGGCAAAAGGACGCTCTCCTTCACGTAAATGGAATTTCCTCTTAAATTTAAGGTTAAGAGGATTTTCATCTGTCTCAACAGGAATACATTTGCAGCAAAAATTTTCATGATGCCACTAACTTCACCATATCTTGCAGGCAAATGGGCAAATAATTCTGTTTGTGTAAAAAATATATTCACGTCGTTCAAAACAAAACAGACAAGAAGCAGATGGTTTTGTTTCAAGACAGCCTTTTCTCCTACTTTGAATGAACAAAATTCTTGTTTAGTTGGCCAAATTCGTTTTGCTTCTCAGTTTTTGTTTGAATCGCTTTGTTAATTTTACAAAATATTTTATTGATTCAATATTTTTTAGTTGGATCTATCAAATAATTTAAGAGACCATTTTACTAGAATCAAATATATAAATGTAACCCGTTTGCGCTTGCATCTCGGTGATCCTGATCAAAATAAGTTACCCAAAAACACAATCGATTAGGATTAAGGGATTCTATATTTAAAATACGTAAGATTAATTGAATCTGTGTAATGACCTAAGATTGGGTGATTAAGTTTTTGATAAAAAAACAGAACGATTTTTCGAATCAAATAAACAAAACATTCTGCACAACTTATACTGCATATGGCTTGCCGTGGAATCGTCTCGTTCTCTAATATTTAGTAGTTAAATAAACTAATAAATAATTCTCACAAGATGTCATAATTTCATGGTAAGTCATTTATGATGTATATTACACTCGGTATTTTGATGTTAGATGCACTACAAGCTTTGATTAAATCAATGAAACTCTTTTCTCAGACCAGCAACAACACTCATTTGAAATATGATATAATTAATCAAAATTTACGAACCAAAATATTGTCGTGGGTCAACCAAGTATTTTGTTGTTCATATAAAACCCTAAAATTACTGGAAAAATATTGCTTAAATAAATATTATTGAGTAAGTAAATTAGTGTTTGTTAAATATGTTAAATAAGAAAGGTGAGGTGTCGATAGTAAAAAGTATATTAAAAGGCAAGCTTAATTATTTTTCTGTTTGAAAATAGCCAACAGAATTACAACAACAGAACGGTTAATTATTAGTTATTTCCCGTATTTTGTTAAATTTAAAAAAATGTGCTGTAAAGGCTTATTCTATTTCAAATCATGCAATGAGATGTACATGACGTCAGAATATTTTGGCATTAAAGTATGTTATTCGATACTCAAAATAAAAGAACACGTGTTTCACGGTTTGACTGAATATTTGTACAATTTCATAAAAACTTCCAAAATATTGTTCAAAATTATGCAGTTTTCTACAAAATATACATATTTGATTGTTTTTTTTTCCTTTCATGTGATAAGGAATTCTTAGCGCTATCAAATGATCCAAAATAAATATTTAAATTTTACAAATTGAGAAAATGTTCGCGGTTATTCTGAAAATTTGGTAATTGGATTTTCTCAAATAGGCCGCTTTTGAATGAAAATTTTTTGTTTGTTAATTTTCAAAAATACGGACTGCAAGTTTGGCTTCCGCTACACAATTTTTTGCTATTGAAAAAAACATTTTTAGAAATTTTAATTAAAAATTTTTTCAAAAACTACCGAAGAAAGAAATAAATATTAAAGAAAAAAGGTTCCTTAGAAATGAATTTCCATTAAAAAAGCCTCTTTCACTTTTTTCACATATAGAACCACATAAAATTATATACTCATTCACTAAATAATGATTATCTCAATCCAAATTTAACAATTTTGATTTTTTTCCAAAAATTACTTTTTCAATAAGAAGTGATTGTTTCCAAAAAGCCGAACTTGGAGAATATGTAGTCTATATTATCGAAAATTCACAAAACATACAAAATTTTTAAAGCGGCCTCTTCGAGAAAATCCATTTTCAGAAAAACAAGAAAATATTTTTGTTTTGAAAAAAATAGCATCATTTTGATAAATATTTAGGCAGTTTTAATGAGACTGTAAGGTTATCTTCAACAGCTCACCATTTCTGAAAAAAATTTTACAAGTAAATGATGAAACACGTGTTCCTTCAAATGGAATCAATCTATAAAAGTTCCTTTATTTCTTATCTAATTTTGCCACTCAGAAACAAAAATAGCAAAACATACTAACTTCCTAATTGAGTAGTTACTACCACAAATAATTATTCGTTCTTAAATTTCGTGCCCAAATTTCTTAGCACAAAATGAATTTGTTAAATAATAAAGCTAAGAAATCAACGTATGCATTATAAAAAAGAAAACATTATTATTCATAATATGTATAACAGGAAAGAGAAACATTGAGTAAAAATTAAGAGCATAGTTTCAAATTTAAATTAAGCTCTTTCGAATAATAAAAATCAATTTTAACGTAGTCGTAACCAAATCGTAAACTAAAAAATTGCGATTTTTGAGCAATTTTCAATTTTTTTATTATAGGATAAAAAAACCTGGATTCCCCGGAACTAATTCCAAAGAGTGACGCCAAAGTTCGCCTATTTTTTGGACCTCCCAGCGACCTGGAGAAAAAATATTAAAATATGTTACAAGTATCAAATTACTCGTCATTGAAAATAAAAAATGTGCATCGCTTTTCGTTTTTTAAAAATTAAAAAAAAATGACTTCTATGTAGGGGTTGAGAAGACTTAAAAAAATTATAAAATAGAAAATACCACTAACTATAAAATCATTTTTCATTGTATTATTTCTAAAAATTAATTCTTATAAATGTAAAATCTCATATTTTCTTGATTGATAAGGGGTTGATGTGAAAAATGATTTTATAATTAGTGATATTTCCTATTAAAAAAAATGTTATTGGGTCTTCTCAACCCCTAAATAAGGGTAATTAAAAAAAAATTAAAACGAAAAGCGATGCTCACTTTGGTTTTTATTGACGAGAAATTTGGTACCTGTAACATATTTTTATATTTTTTACCAGGTCGCTAGCGAGGTCCAAAAAATAGGCGAAAAACAGCATCTTTTGGCGTCACTCTTTACAGGGAGATAAGGAACTGATTGAATTGCTCTATTTTTTCCACAATAAATGTGCATCCTGGAACATATGGACAATCTCTAAAGTATCGATTTTGAGCTGACATTTTTTATGTTAATATCTCAGAAAGGAAAAAACGGAGATAGAATTTTAAATATCAATTAAAGTATGTAAGAATGACACTTTTGCCTGTTTCAAAAATACTATTATTGACTGTTATAATAAATTTAACATTCTTCTTAACCCTTAAATTGAAATATAATTCTTAAACATATGTATATGAATTTATCAACATTAGTTCCTGCGAGTTTTTCCAAATTACTTAATCGACTTTTAATAAAAGCAAGAAAAATGCTAAAAGAATTAAGCAGAACATAAATAAATTATTAATTATATTTTTAAAGAAATTATCAATGAAACGTTGGCTTAATCATTAGAATAAATTATGTGCGATGCCTACTTCAAATCTTCTATTCCCAAGACTTTTGCGACATTGGGGCGTAATTAAAGTTAGTATTTAGTTACAGTCTGAAGTTGGAACTCTATTCATTAACTTTGTTTAAACTTTGCTTAAACTTTGCCTACCTTTTGATCGTTGATGCTTCTACATCCTCATGCAGTAATTACTTGTTGTCAGAAATATTCAAATAAAAAATCTAAATTCTACCTGAAATATAAAACTGTAAAGAAATTTCAGGTTTAAAACTTTATTGTCAGTTTTTTATTTTAAATGCTTTTTTTAAAAATAATGGCTAACGATACCTGAATCTTTATATTTCTGTTACGAGTTCGGTTCAAAGAACTGGAATTTCACTGTAGAATTTTTACGGACTTGCAATCCCATTTACCTCTACTGTGGTTTCCCTCACTATATCCTACTTTTATTTTTTTCTGTTACAAGCTATCTTTCCATTTCATTCAGTTTGTAATATACTTTTCCAATTTCCTGTCTGACAGGTAAAAAAAACTTTAGAGGGATGATATTTTTCAGATTACGATTGATAAAATTCGGAAGAGAAGACTATAATGCAAAAATAAAGAGCGATTTATGCGCGAAAACAATCATTTAAATCGACAGTAATAATAAGGATTCGAAGCTCAAGCATATTAAATATTATGGTATTTAAATTTTCATTTTATTTTCTTAAATTTTGAAGGTTTTTTTTTTATTTTGATTCTAAAGTATGATAATTTATAGATGCTGTTCAATATTATACTTTCGCCACACCGATGACACTGTTTAATGTTGTTGTTTAATGTTTGTTTAATTGTCCTTTAATGCTACTATTTC
The DNA here is from genome assembly GCA_010014905.2 of Druon quercuslanigerum. Taxonomy (NCBI): domain Eukaryota; kingdom Metazoa; phylum Arthropoda; class Insecta; order Hymenoptera; family Cynipidae; genus Druon; species Druon quercuslanigerum. Next base: position 4,363 of record JAAAKG020199635.1, on the reverse strand, counting down.
TATACTTTTCATTGAAAAATGTTTTTGAAATTCTTCTCTAAGTTAGCTAAAATATTATGTTCGCTCTCTTCACGACTGCTGACATACCGGCGAACATTTTTAATTGCTGATAAGGGTCCGTGCATAAATTGCATCAAGTTTTTTTTCTGAACTTTTGATCCAATTACCCCTCTTTGTCAGGGTTCCTGAGTCTTAAGCTCACCCCCTCCCATATATTACGTAATTTTTTCCGACTAAATTTTATTCTTGAATTTATTAAGGGTTCATCCAGAAACAATGTTAGACGATTGGAAGGAGGAGGATCTTAATGGTTGTTATAAAAGTTATGAACTAACAAAGCAGTTCAACTTGCTATCAAGTAGTTGAATTATCAACGAAAAAAGATTTTTTCTTAGCAAAAAATGTAAAAGTCGATACTTCAACCAAGAAAATATTTTTATTTTAAATCAAAAACACTTGAATCGAAATAAAGAAGGACTAATATTCAACTTTCAATTCAACTTTAATTGAGGGTACACGGGCTAAACCTGTTAATTGATTTTTTTTGGACATTTATTTTTCTGTATTTTCTGGAACATTTTTTATATGCGGTTAATATCCCGCAAACGAAACGGCAAAATTTCTTTTAGCGTTTTTTAAAACAGATTTTCGAAAATCGCGTTTTTGTATTTACAGCATAGGTCCGCGGAACGATTTTTCTTCGCCGAGTAAAATTTCTGAAACGTCAGTTAACAGGTTTAAACCGCGACTCTTCAATTTTAAATCAAAATATTGAATTTATGACTTAAAATATGAGTGTGTGAAAATGATTGTGTTCTTAACTAGATAGTTAAATTTTAACCAAAAAAATGTATTCATAACAAAATATGTATATACATTTTTGCCTTTTTATATGTAAAAAAATCAATTTTAACCAAAAATGGAGTTGTACATCTTTATTTTATTTTAAATTAAAAAAAAATTCTATGAAAAAGTTTATTTTATACCAAAATGTTGAATTTTGAAGACAAAAAGACGATTTTTCTACAAAACACGGTTGAATTTTCAACCCGAGAATATGAATTTTCCACGAAACTGTTACTTTTCAATTAATCAGTTGAAGCTGCGAACAAGTAGTTAAATTTTCAATTAAAAAAATTAATTTTAAACAAACAAAATTGTATATATAATTATGATTCTCCAATAAAATATGAATTTTAAGGAAGAAGTTCAACTTTAAAAGAAAGCAGTAATTTTTAAGTCTAAAAAGATAAATTGGCAGCAAAACGTGTAATAGGTGATATTGCAAGAAGAAAATCCTGAACTAAAGCAGATTAATTTTATAAGCAAAGAGCTGCACTTTTTACAAACAAAAAAATTTATTTTCTACTAAAAAAGACGTACTTTCAACTGAAACAGGTTAATTTTTAACCAGGCAATTGCATTTTCAATCCAAAATAGTGTAAGTTCTTCAGCAAGAGATGATCTAAAAAAAATGTTCAACAAAATAGTTGCATTTTCCATAAAGAAATATGACTTTTTAAGAAATTGTAAAATTTTTCAACTAAATCATTCTAGTTTTAGCCAAATAATAACATTTTTAACCGAAAAAGGTGAATTCTTAAAAGAAAATTTAATAGTAGACCTATCAACCTAAAAGAATGAACTTTTTTTAAAAATAGTTACATTTTATAATTGCCTTCTATTAATTTAGTTCGCACTTAAGTGGAAAACGAGAAAAAAGAGATAAATAGGGAAAAGAATGTGAAGTTTCATTTTTAATACTTTCAAAATAGCAGATCTGAAAACTATAAATTTTTCTGAGAAAATAAAGTGAATTTTTCATTACATAAATTTTAATTTTGAACTATACAATTTTAAATTCCGACTGCACATAAATTTAATACTCGCAAAATTTGTATACTGTTTTGTTTCTTTTATCCAAAATTAGTGATTCAGTATAGTGATTTATACTATTCTTAATCTCTGAAGAATGTTCAACGCTTAGATTCTCCTAAATTTAAAATTATAAAAATCTTCAAGCCTCGTATTTAAAACCTCTTTTAATTAAACCACCGCATACGCATTATGCAATTTATATTTTCTAAATAAGTTGTCACCTTTGACTTATTAGAATTCTTTCTCTCCAGACTTTCTTTTCCCTAAAAACTCTGCAAACACGTATCAAAAGAAACGTAAGATGCAAAAGGAAAAAGTGGAAAAGTGAAAAAGTAAAGAAAGAAAAGCGGATCGTGGAACGTCTTTTCTCGGTTAGAGTGACAAATCGAGCATGAAAATTTCTTGCGGAAACTCAATGAAGCGATGTCGCTCAACTCAGATTTTCAAATCGCTGATCGCTCCATTTGAGGTCATCCTACTGCCGCAATGCAAACAAAGCTTCGCCTTGAGCTTCGATTCCTTATCTTCTTGTCTGTCTTTCTGTCCCTAGAATAAGAGCCCGCAACGACATTGGCACTAAACTCGTTCTTCGAGATGTTCACACTTCACAGGTCTACTCTTTAAATCTGAATCAGTGAAATGTCACTGATTGTCAGTTAGATTTCCATAATTGAAATAGCTGAAAATCGGTCACTGACAATCAGTGAAAATTTACTTATTCATTCAGTGAAAGAAACACTTTTGAGAATTGACAGCACTGCGTCATGTCAACTTAGCAGTCATAATAAAAGAATATTTTAGTAGATTCAATCAAATAATCAAACCAAAAACTTAAAACCCATAAATATTATCAAATATTAAGAAAAGTGAAAAGTTTCGCTGCTTTTAAATGACAAATAACCTTACATATTATATAGCCTTATTTTCTTGTCCTGAACAAATTTTTTTGAGCCAACAAAACTATTTAGTTAGATCGACGAAATATGCAACCACGCATGCGCGCTGGTTCAGTGGACCACGTGCTCACGCGTTTAAGTTTATTTCCATCATGGCGGGCAATACGGTGAAGTAGCGTGTTCCGTCATCTGGATACGTGCTGTTTAAATAAATAATCAAAGTGCGGTGAATAAACATCATAGTGCATGCGATACGAAGCGACTTCTCGGGTAAATTTGCCTGCCACTTTAGCGAAGAGACATCAGCTACGACTTGCTGATAGATATATCAGCAATAGAGAATTTATTGACGATATGTCGTTGGGTCGAAAGGTAACAGAAATTTTAAGTTGCTCTGAAATTAAACTTAGTACTAATGACCATTTAATGAATTAGTAAATGACTTTTAGTTATCAAATTGTTGCTTTTTACGACTGATTCAGTTTTTATGAGTAAAAAAATTATGTTCTTTAACTAAAAAATATTTACCTACGTCGACAAAAATATTTTGTTTATACAGCAAAACAATTTATTTAAGACACAAAAATAATTTGTTTGATCTTACAAAAGTGTTATGTTAGATAAACAAACAAATTTGGTTACATCAAGATAAGATTGTATTGAAGTGACAAACGAATTTCGTTGCCTCAACAAAAAAATTTGGTTATGATAACAAAACAGTTTTGTTTGGCCAACAAAAGCTCTCAACGAAATTTTTGTTGTTGCAGCCAAACAGTTTTCGCAGTGTAGGAATGCCCGCGTGTTGACAATCTTTTTTTTTAATAGTTACGGTTGACTTTAGCAGACGGTAGATTTTAATTGAATTTGCTAACATTTGGAAGTTGCATTGGGAAGTTATAATTTTATTCTAAGCGACTAGTGTGCACTGTTAAATTAATGAAAGTTCAGCACTCCACAACTCTCAGCATGAGCCAAAATTCAGTCTCAAAATGATACATTCCCCTAGATGCCCAGATGTGCAACTACGTTTATAGCAATAAATATGAAACTTAAAATTCTCTGAAATGCTCATTGTGAGACCAATGAAATTTGAACTGCAAAAAATTTAATACCAGCGTTTTTCTCTGCACATTAAAACTTGGAATTCTTTCCTGCTTTTTTTATCAATAACTTCCCCTTTTTTATTTTCTCATTTTCTTAACTTATGCGCGAACAGGATTAACAGTTTCCTATTAGAAAATCACACTATTTTTGCTTATATGTAATTTCTTTTTTTATTTAAATGTCTGCTGCTATTTTGTAGAAATTATATTATTCTGTTAAAATTTTAATTATGCATGTTTAGAATTCATGTATTTTGTTGAAAATTTAACTATTTCATTGAAAATACGTTTAATTTTTAGTTCAAAATTAATTATTCTTACTAAAATTTAACTGTTATATTTCTGGTTAAAAATGAATCTCTTTTAGTTAAAAATTCAACTACACTAAACTCTCGCTTTCAGTCATCCCGTTCTCGGCCTTCCTAGAACTGCTGGCTCCTGAAGTTGCTCAGGGGAGTCGGGCGAGAGCGGTTCCGAAATACACAC
>JAAAKG020199624.1:0-23696 GCA_010014905.2 Druon quercuslanigerum | reverse complement strand
CTACTTCGATGCATAGATTTATTAGTTCGCACAGTCTATGTGGTATGTACTCACCACCGTATTTAAGCATTTCAGCGTGAATACTGTCTACCCCATCATTTTAATTAAATTTTTAAAAGTCAAAGCTTCTGAAATTATAAAAATTTAAAAGGTTATTAAATATAGAAAATTATTATATAACAATTTGGATGAAATTTTGTCTCTTGCTTGAATAAATAAATTTGTGTTAGTTGAAAATTCGTCTTTTTGTTTAGAAAATTTAACTTCTGGGTTAAAAGTTAAACTACTTTGTTAAAAGTTCATTGTTTGAAAATTAAATTATTTTGCTGAAAATTAATACGTTTGGTCAGAACTATTTTTGGTTGACATTTAATCATTTTTGTTTGAAAAAAATCAATAATTTAGCTGAAAATTCATCTGTTTAGGTTGAAATTTTTTCACTTTTTTATTGAAAATTTAATAATTCTATTAAAAATGAAACAAATCCTGATAAAACAACAGAAACAAATTATTGGATTGGAATTTTTCGCATATTTAGATTTTTTACCATAAAATCACAGTTTGAGGGTTTCGTGAAAAGTATTTTTTACTGTAAAAAAAGCTACATTGAAAAATTATTTTTTTTATCCTGTAAAACCTGGGAAAATCCTGGATTTTTTTTAAATAAACGCTAGACACCCTGGTTGGGCATAGTGTAATTCATAGTAATTCATGACATGAAAATTCGAGAGAAAAAAAGAATTTCCAAATGCATTTTCGGATCACTTTTTAAATTTATTAAATTCATTAAATTTACAGCGTAAGTGCAATTTTACCAAGTGGACAGTTGTCGAACGTTCCATGGAGAAGAACTGGTGTTAAATATACGAATAATGAGGCATATTTCGACGTTGTCGAAGAAGTTGACGCAATAATTGACAGAACTGGTGCCACTGTTTTTGCAGAAATACAGGGCTATGTATGCCATTAGTGTATTATTAAAAATAATATTATTAAATAATTTAAATTAATTAATTAAATTAATTAATTTAACTTAATAAATTGATTTAATTAATTTATTCATTTGTTAATTACTATTCATTATTGTATGTTATTATTTAAAGCACACACAACAGGATCGTAAAATAATATAAAAATTTTATTTTCGCTCTAGATTGACTGCTGTATTAAACTTAGTGGAATGCCAGATTTGACATTATCTTTCGTCAATCCAAGGCTCTTTGACGATGTCAGTTTCCACCCTTGTGTCAGATTTAAAAGATGGGAGGTAATTAAACATATTTAATCATATTTCGCTCGAATATTACGCTCATTGTATCATTTATCAGTTTCCAGTGACCTTAAAACCCTCGAATTCTCCTTGAAATTCTCACGAAAAGCTTGAATTGGAATTTTTGTTTTGCTTTTAAAACAGTTTCCATATTTCAAAAGGTTACAAAATAATTCTAAAGATTTCAAAATATTTTGAAATATTTCAAAGCTTTTATAATATTTATAAGGATTTTGAACATTTCAAAAAGAGTTCATGGATTTCAAAGACTTACATCATAAAGATTTCAAATTTTTTAATGATTTTAAATGAATATAAAATATTTCTCAAAACATTCATAAAAATGTCATAATGATTTCAAATTCAAAGATTTCACAACATTTGAAGGATTTTAAACTATTTCAAATTTGTTTAAATGATTTCAAAAGATTTCAAAGATTTTGAACCTTTCAATAATATTTCAAAGATTTCTTTAAAATTTAAAACAGATTTAAAACTCAAAGATTTCAAAATATTTTAAAGATTTTAAACTATTTCAAATTTGTTTGAAAGATTTTAAACGATTTCAAAGATTTCGAACATTTCAAAAATATTTCACAAATATTTTAAATATTTTAATGATTTAAAACAAATGCAAAAGGTTTCACAAATATTTCAAATATTACAAAACATTTTAAATATTTTAAACTACTTCAAATTTGTTTAGAACATTTCAAAAGATTTCAAAGATTTCGAAAATTTCACAAATATTGCACAAAGATTTCAAATATTTTATCAAAGCTTTAAAAGATTTCAAAAGATTTCGAAAATATTTTTAATATTTTAATGATTTAAATCAAATACAAAAGGTTTCCCGAATATTTTAAAGATTTCAAAACATTTTAAAGATTTTAAACTATTTAAAATTTTTTTAGAAGATTTCAAAAGATTTCAAAGATTTCGAACATTTCACAAATATTTCAAAACAGTTCACAAAGATTTCAAAAATTTTATCAAAATTTTAAAAGATTTGAAAATATTTCACAAATATTTCAAAGATTTCTTAAAAATTTCATAAAGGTTTTAAATTCAGAAGGTTTCAAAAGATTTCTAAGATTGGGAACATTTCACAATAATTTTAAAGATTTTATCAAAATTTTAAAAGATTTCACAAATATTTCAAATATTTTAATGATTTAAAACGAATACAAAATATTGCACCAATATTTCAAAGATTTCATAAAAATTTAATAAAGATTTCAAAACATTTGAAAGATTTTACACTATTTCAAATTTGTTTAAACAATTTCAAAATATTTCAAAGATTTCACAAAGATTTCAAATATTTTAATGATTTTGAATGAATACAAAAGTTTTTAAAAATATTTCAAAGATTTAATAAATATTCATAAAGATTTCAAATTCATATATTTCAAAAAGGGTACATTACACCAGATTTCAAAGATTTCAAAACATTATACCAGATTTCAAATATTTCAAAACATTTGAAAGAGTTTAAACGATTTCAAATTTGTTTAGAAGATTTTAACATATTTCAAAGATTTTACAAAGATTTACGCTTCACAAATATTTCATAACATTTCACAAAGATTTTAAAAATGTTATGAAAATTTTATGAAAATTTTAAAAGATTTCAAAAGATTTCACAAATTTTTCAAAGATTTTATAAAAATTTAATAATGATTTCAAATTCAAAGATTTCAAAACATTTTAAAGATTTAAAAATTTTTCAAATTTGTTTAAATGATTTCGAAAGATTTCAAAGATTTTACAAAAATATCAGAAAGGTTTTAAAACTTTTAGACGATTTTAAATATTTTAAAATGGGTATCGTAAACCAGATTTCAAAGATTTTAAAACATTTTTAAGATTTACAACAATTTCAATTCTTTTTTAGCAGATTTAAAAATATTTCACAAAGATTTCAAATATTTTAATGATTTTGAATGAATACAAAAAATTTCACAAATATTTCAAAGACTTATAAAGATTTTAAATTCATAGATTTAAAAAAGGGTACATTACACCAGATTTCAAATATTTCAAAACATTTGAAAGAGTTTAAACGATTTCAAATTTTTTCAGAAGATTTTAACATATTTCAAAGATTTTACAAAGATCTACACTTCACAAGTATTTTAAAACATTTCACAAATATTTTAAAGATTTTACAAAAATATCAGAAAGATTTTAAAACTTTCAGACGATTTTAAAGGTTTGAAAATGGATATATTAAACCAGATTTTAAAGATTTCCGAACATTTTTAAGATTTTCAACAATTTCAATTCTTTTTTAGAAGATTAAAAAATATTTCAAAAAGATTTTAAATATCGTAGATATTTAGAGGTTTTAAGAAAAGCACAGTGCACCAGATGTAAAGATTTCAAAACATTTCAAAAGTTTTAGATTATTTCAAAAGATTGCCAATAATTTAAATATTTTAAACAAACACAAAAGTTTTCACAAAGATTAAAAAAAACTTCAAAAAGATTTCAAAGATTTTATAAAAATTTTAAAAGATTTCAAAAATTTGTTTAAACATTTCATAGAAACTATAAGATTTCAAAAAGGTTTTAGATACCTAAAAAGATGGCAAAAAATTGACAAAGATTTCAAAAGATTGAAAAATTTGACAAATATTTCACGAAGACAACTTATGATCGCAAAAAGTTAAGAATTTGTTTATTTATGGTTCTGCTTTCTATAGAAATTCTTGACCAACAAATAAAATAAAACGTATCAGCGTTTACATGCACAAAAAACGGTTATTTGAATATTTGATGTAAAAAAAGGAAACCTGGGAAACCTTGATTTCTTGACCTGGAAAACATGAAAAAGACTTTAAATTCTTTATTCTAGGAATCGCTGGACACCCTGTTCATGTTTTTATTATTTTTTTATTGCTTAAATTATTTATTCTTGACTTTGGATTTTTATTTCCTAACATTAAAAATATAAACAATTTAAATATCCATTATTAAACAAATGTCTAAATATTAAGTTTACAGAATTTTTGAACTGAAGGCGTTTGAAATTAAAAAAATATATATACTTATTGAACAATTTTGAATTTAAAATTTTCCAAATCTGACAATATACAGGTAAAATTATGAGAAAAAAAATATTTCGAATGGAATAAAAGGAAGTTGAACTTCTATATTTATAAATAAAAACAGATAAAAATGTTGATAATTGGATAATTTCCTTAGAATGGAGTTCAAGTTGTATAATTTCTAATTCAAAGCCTTTAAAATTTGAAATTGGATAATTTAAAATTAAAAACGCTCAACTTAAAAATTAAGAACGTTTAAATTAAAAAATTTGTTAATTCGAAGCGATTAAAATATGACAATTTGAATTAAAAACTAAATTGAATGTATAAAAGTTAAATTTTCTGAAATTCTGAAATTTTTAAATTGTTATTAAATAAAAAAATTATAATTTAACATTAAAATAGATTAGACTAATTTCACTCAAATCAAAAAATAAAGTAAATTTAAGTAATTTCAAAATTAAAATGTTCTAATTTTCAATTATACCTTCCCAAATTCAACCATTTCAATTTTAATCACATAATTAAAACTTATAAAAGAGGAAAATGGAAAATTTCTCGTTCATCATGAAAATGTAGAAATCTAAAATTATAACTTTTTTGAACAACACAGTTTTTAACTTATTAATTTCAAATTACTTGATTCTTAACACTGAATTTTGAATTATTATGCACTCTGGAAATTTTCTAATTAAATATTTTTCAGTTATAAAAATCTGACAATTTGAAGATATTACATTGCAAATTCAAAATTAATAAAAATTATATAAAATATTTTTGATATGGCATAATTTTAAGCCTTTTAATTCGAAATTTTGTTTTTTAAGTTTTATTTTGAAATATTCAATATTTTGGAACACTTTCAAGCAAAAAATAAATCAATTTTTAATACCTAGTTCTAAAATTTTCCCATTTTTATGGTTCGAATTTGAAAAACTATTGTCTTAATTTTAAAATGTTTTAATTGATTCAAGAGGCATTTAATTCTACATTTTTTATTACAAATTCTTTAAGCTAAACATGGTGCTTTTCAATGTGATGTTCAATTTACTATCTTAAAGAGTTTAAAGAACCAAACAAATTTTGAACCTTTAAAATTAAAACGAAACAAAATATATTATTTCCATATAAAATTATTGTATTTAAAACTGTGTAAACTAAAATAGAAACCAAACAATTTTAAATGTTTAAATCTAAAATTATTATATTGTACACTAAGGATTGTGACTATAAAACCTTATATTCAAACCCTTTTAAATTTCAATTGTTTTAAGTAAATTTAAATAATTAAAAAATGAAAAACTTTCAAATTGTTATTTATATGTAGAAAAACTCAATCATTTCAATTTTAATTGCAAAATTAAAACTTATTTATTAAATCTTCAAACAAAAATCGGGCAATTTTAAGACATAACTTTGAAAATTAAAAATTAAATAAAATTCTAACATTCTAACATTTTCTCATTTTTAAGGTTCGAATTTGAAAAAACTATTGTCTTCATTTTTAATTTTTAACATTTATTCCGGAGGCATTTGATTCGAAATTTTTATTACAAATTATTTAAGCTAAAAATTGTGGCTTAAATAAATAATTATTTAAAAAATATTTAAATCTAAAATTATTAAATTTTTTTTATAAAGAATTTAACCATAAAATGTTATATTCAAACCCTTTTTAATTTCAATTGTTTTACAATTTTAAATGATCCATTTTTTTAAATCTTAAACTAAAAATCAGACTTTGAATTCGAAATTTTTTTCTGAAGTTGAGTTTGAAATCTTCAATATTTTGAAACATTTTCAAATACAAACGAAAAAATGTACAGTGCGTAGTTCTGAAATCTTCTAACTTTTAAGGGCTACATTGGAGAAATAATTGTATGTTTTTATTGTTTTTTAATTTTTAATTTTTTAATTGAAAATTGAAAATTGTTTAATTAAAAATCTTTTAAACTGAAAACTGTACAATTATCAATAATTGCTTGCTTTTTTACAATTTCGTGTATTTTTCTTTAGTCTGAAAGGATACTCTCATTCGTCCCGCCAGATGGAAATTTTCGTCTACTTTCATATCACATAGGATCCCAAAGTATTGTCGCAATTCCCATCTATGTGAAACATAATATCAGTTTGAAGGAAGCTGGTGGCGGAAGACTGGATATAACAGTAGGACCAAAGCAAACTGTCGGCAGAGTTGTATGTATATTATTTTTCAATTATTTCCTTCAATTATATAATTTTTCTGCAACAGAGATCACAGTGGCTCAATTTTACGTTTAAAAAAAGGATTTTATTTATTTTTAAAAACTTTTTATATCATGTTAGTATCTCAAGAATATTAAATGAAAAAACATTTTCGTTAGTACGTTCCCTAATCCTAATTTTTGTGTCAATAGTTTGATACCTTATTCTGATCAATAGATTTGAAAAAATTACTTTTTCTGTTCTTTTTTTTTCTTAAACTTTTTAATTTTTTTCTTTCTAATATCTTTTGATTAGTTGAAAGCTTTTAGATCTTGAGAACATTCTTAAATCTAAGTTAAAAAAGATTTTAGTGCACAGAATAGAAATTGAGAAAATTATTATTCACGGAAAGAACTAAATTTTGAAGATAATAATCTTTTTAAATACTTAGTTTGCTAAAATGTAAAATCAAGAGATATAGAAACTAACATACATTTCTGTGATGCCCCGTGTTTTAATACATATTTTTAAAAGTATTATTAAAAATTAATCAATATTCCTATTCATTAATTTATTGCAGGCATATTTTTTTTATTAACAACTTAATTATTTAGTTAAAAATATAATTCCTTTGTTGAAAATTGAAAATTTTTGCTAAGAAGTCCTTTCTGTTGAGAATTTAACTGTTTTGTTAAAAATTCTTTTTTTTTGTCGTTTGGAAGATTTATCATTTTAGTTAAAAATTGACCTTTTTGATTCAAAATTAACTTTTTTCTTAAAAACACAAATGTCTTGTGTGATATTCGTATTCTTATCTTAAAAATTAAATCATTTTGAATTTTTTGTTCTTCTGAAATGACAAATTTCGTTTGATTAAAAATCTAAAATAATTCTGAACCCAAAAATGTGTGTTTTCAACCAAATTATTGAGTTTTCAAGTCAAAAAGATGAATTCTAAACGAAAAATGTAATAGTTAACATTTAAAGTAAAAAAGATTTTGATTTGAAATCAAAGACACTTTAATTCAACCAAAAACGACGATTATAAATTATAAATCAACAAAATTGTTGAATTTTGAAGTAAATAAGGGAAATTTTCAGAAAATTGGTTGATTTTTTCTTTGTTGACTAAAAAAACATTCTTGGTTGAAGATTGAATTCTTTGATTAAACATTTAAATATTATGCTAAAAATTAATTTTTTTCTAGAAAATGAAACTTTTTGTTGAAAATCCTCATTTTATCAGAAAAATTATCTTTTTGGCTTGGAAATTTAACAATTTGGAAGAAACTTAAACTACTCAATTGAGAATTCAAATATTTGTTTGCAAATTACCTTTTTTGTTAAGAGCTCAAATTTTCGAGTTAAATATTCAACGGTTTTGTAGAAAATGAGTCTCTTTTTTAATTGAAAATTCAAAAATTTGGTTTTGAAAATTCATATTTTCGGGTGAAAAAATAACTGTTTTCTTAAAAATTAATGTGTTTAGGTTAAGGATTCAACTAGTTCATGGAAAGTTCCTCGTTTTTGATGAATTTAACTGTTTTTAATTCGCAATTGATATATTGTTGGTTGAAATGTTAAAATTTGCATTTTTCGTTGAGAATTCGTCTTTTAGACTTAAGCATTCAACCCAATTGTTGAATTTTCAAGTAAAAAAGAAGATTTCTCAACGAAAAATGTAATAGTGGACATTGCAATTAAATAAGATTTTTAATTGAAACCAAAAACGCCTTTTTTACTTCAAAATTCAAAGATTTTATTGATTTTTTCTTTGTTGACTAAAAATCTTTTTTGGTTGAAGATTTAGTTCTTTGATTGAAAATTTTATATTTTGTTGAAAATTAATTAGTTTTTTTGTAGAAAATAAACCTTCTTGTTGAAAATTTACATTTTTGGGTTGAAAATTAAATTGTTTTGTAGGAAATTTTTTTTTGTCTTGAAAATTTAAAAATTTGGTTAAAAATTCATACTTTTGGGTTAAAAATTTAACTGTTATGTTGAAAATTCGTCTTTTTCAATTGGAAAATTTGGTTGAATTGTTGTCGACCTTGACAAAAAATCTTACTTGGTTGAAGATTAAGTTATTTGGTTGAAAAATTTACTATTTTGGTTTAAATATCAACGGTTAAATTTTTCGTTGAGCATTTAACAATTAACTTCTTTATTAAAGTTGAAATAGGTAATTTGTAAAAAATTCTAGTTTTTTTTTGTTGGAGATTCATCAATTTAGTTGGAAATTCCTCTCTTTGGTTGAAAATTCGTTCAGGAAATATTTAAAATTGATATCATAAAAAAGACTCTCTTTTAAAGCGTTTTCTAAGTTAAAGTTAAAGTTTTCTAATGTTTTGAAGTTCAGTTTATGATTTCTAAAAAATGAATCTAAACCTTGTAAAAAAGGGAATAAATTGAGTCAAAATTCTTGCTTTTAGGTTTTTTTTTTTTATTTATTTAAGGGGGAAAAAAGGGGGTCGTGAAAAAGGAAACAGACTGTTATTCCTTCTTTACTTGTGCTATTTTTAGGTGGAAAACGTAAGTTTGGAAATTCCAATGCCAAAAATTGTGCTGAACTGCAGTTTAGTGCCAAACCAAGGAAAATATTCCTTTGATCCCGTTAGCAAAGTACTGGTTTGGGATATCGGAAGAATAGATGTTTCAAAATTACCTAATCTTAGAGGATCGGTAAGGAAACAGCATTTAATAATTGAAAAAATAAATAAATCTAATTCCAGGAGCCAGTACTATTTAAAACATAAATAATCTTGTGATAAAACTTTTATTCAATTATTATCTAATCTGTTTCTTTTACAGATTACCATACAAAATTCGCCGACAGTTTCCGAATCGAATCTCGCAATTAACGTGAGCAAAAATGACTCCATTTATTTGATTATTTATATAAGAAAAATTTGAAATTCTTTTTTAATAATATAATTTTAAATATTCCAGGTGCATTTTACCATAAATCAATTAGCTGTATCTGGACTGAAAGTCAATAGACTGGATATGTATGGAGAAAAGTATAAGCCGTTTAAAGGAGTGAAATACATTACAAAAGCTGGAAGATTCCAGATTAGAATGTGAAGGAGATTATAATTTACCTAGAGGATTTTTCATTCCAGTGTGGATAAAGTTGAATGTTATTAATAAATAAAGAAAAATTTATTTTACTCTAAATTTAAAGGGGAGAAACAACTCTGGTAATCCGCTGGACAGATAATTCGAAGTAATTTTCCATAGGCTGAAAATTACTTTTCTTAACTGAAAATTTAAAGATTCCATTGTTAATTAAATTTTTTTTTAGTTGAAAATAAATGTATTTTTTCGAAAATTCGTTGGTTTTCGGTTGAAAATTTATGTTTCTCTTTGAACATTTAACTATTTGGTAACGAATTAATCTATTTTGTAGGAAATTCAAGAATTTGGTTAAACCCTCTTTTTTTGTTAATAATTCAACTTCTTTCATTTCATCTTTTTGACTAGAAAATTTAACTTAAATTTGCAAATTTCTCATTTTTTATGTTGAAAATTAATATTTTTAATTAGAAATTTAACGATTCCACTTTTAGTAGAAAACTTTAGTACTTGGTTGAAATTTTTTTAAACAAAAACATTGTTCAAAACTAATTTTTCTGGTTGACTTTTTTTTTTGACTAGAAATTTTTAACCGTTTCATTTTGAGTGAAAATTTGTCTTTCTTATATAAAAATTCATGTATTTTGTTAAAAATTCGTATTTTTTTGGCTGAAAAGTAATTTGTTGAGACGCGATGTATTTTCTTTTAAAAAGTCTTCTATTCGGTTGAAAAGTAATGTTTGTCTTTGAACATTCAACTATTTGGTGACAAATTAATCTGATTTGTAGGAAATTCAACCAGTTAGTTAAACCCTCTTTTTTGTTTAAAATTTAACTTTTTTTATTTCATCTTTTTTACTAGAAAATTCAACTATTTTTGTAGAAAATTTAACTTAATTTTGCAAATTTCTGCTTTTTTTGTTGAAAATTAATATTTTTAACTAGAAATTTAACGATTCCACTTTTAGTTGAAAACTTTAGTACTTAGTTGAAATGTTTTTTTTAAAAAAAATTTGTCTTTCTTATTTAAAAGTTCGTATTTTTTGACTGAAAAGTAATTTGTTGAGAAACGATGTATTTTCTTTTAAAAATTCGTTTTTTTTCGGTTAAAAATTAATGTTTGTCTTTGAAAATTCAACTATTTGGGGACAAATTAATCTATTTTGTAGTAAATTTAAAAATTTTGTTGAAACCTCTTTTTTTTTAATTCATCTTTTTGATTTGAAAATTCAAATATTTTTGTAGACAATTTAACGTAATTCATTTTTCTGGATGATTTGAATTTTTCAAATTGAATGTTTAAAACAATTTCATTTTTAGTGAAAGTTTGTTTTTCTTATTTAAAAATTCACTCATGTTTTGAAAATTCGTTTTTTTCATTAAGAAATTAATCTTTATCGATGAAAATTCTACTATTTTGCAACAAATTAATCGACTTTGTACGAAATTCTACTTTTTTTAATTTTACTTTTTGGGTTGAAAATTTAACGATTTTTAGTGAGAATTTTTCTTTTTGACTTAAAAATTCATATGTTTGTTGAAAATTTGTCTTTTTTTGGTTGAAAAATAATTTGTTTAACTAAAAATTTAACGATTTCATTCGTAATTGTAATTTTATCTTTTTTAGTTGGGAAATTTACTCTTCGATAGAAAATTCATGTATTTTTGTTTAAAAGGTGCCTCTTCTTTTGCTCGAAAATGTTTTGTTGAAAATCTTTATTTTTTGGGATGAAAATTTATTTTTAAACAAAAAAGATCATCTTTTTGTTTAAAAAATTTAACTTTTTTTTAAAAAATTCATTCTTTTAGTAAAAAATACATTATTTAAATTGAAAATGTAACTATTCCATTTTTTGTTGAAAATTGATTTTTTTTAGTTGAAAACCCATGTATAATTTTTAGAAAATTTCTCATCTTTTTAAAGAAAATTAATGTTTGCCGTTAGAAATTTAACCACTTTTTTACAAATAAATCTTCTGTGTAGCAAATTCAACAAGTTTGTTAAAAACTGATTCTTATGCTTAAAACTTTGGGTTCAGTTTGAAAATTATTATTTAGAACTGAAAATTTAAGGATTCGATTTTTAGTGAAAATTAGATGGTAGAAAGTTAATTTTATTGCTTGAAAAATCATCTTTTTGGTTGAAAATTGAACTATTTTGGTAAAAGGTTTAAATATTTGGTTGAAAGATCGTGTTTTTTTTTTGCAAAACATAAACCTTTTTTTTTAATCTTCTTTAGTTAAACATCAATGTATTTTGTTGAAAATTCGTCTTTTTCGGTAGAAAATTAATCTTCGGCGAAAATTAGACTATTTTGTTGAAAATATGTTTATTTTTTTGTGATAAATGTGTTTACTGAAAATGTTACGATTCTATTTTGTTAAAATTGTTCCTTTTTTGGTAGAAAATTAATCTACTTGGGTAAAAATGTAATTTTTTTTTAGAAATTGTTTTTTAATGAAAAATTGATTTTTAAGCTAAAAATTCAACTATTTCAGTTAAAAAGTCATCTTTTCACTTCAAAATTTATTAATTGTTTTGTTAAAAATTAATATTTTTGGTAAAATATAAATTCTTTGAATTAAAAGTGTAAGTATTCATTTTTTGGTTGGAAATGTATGATTTTTAGAACATTTCTTATCTTTTTAAAGAAAATTAATATTTGCCGTTAGAAATGTAACCATTTTGTTACAAATAAATCTACTGTGTAGCAAATTCAACAAGTTTGTTACAACCTTATTCTTATGTTTCAAAATCCAACTATTTTAGTAGAAAAATTTACTATATTGTTGAAAATTCGGGTTTAGTTTAAAAATTATTATTTAAAACTGAAAATGTAAGGATTCGATTTTTAGTGAAAATTTGTATCAGTTAAAAATCCATGTGTGATAAATCTGTTTAACTGCAAATTTTACGATTATATTTTTAATTGTAAATTTATATTTGTCAGTTGAAAAATCAACTTTTTGCTCAAATCTCTCCTTTTTAGTAGAAAATTAATCTTTTTGAGTAAAAATGTAATTTTTGTTTAAGAATTTGTTTTTTAATGGAAAATTAATTTCTAAAATAAAAATTCAACTATTTCAGTTGAAAATTCATCTTTTCCGTTCAAAATTAATTTTTTTTGTTAAAAACTCATAGTTTTGATAAAAAATAACTTCTCGGGATTGAAAGTGTAACTCTTCATTTTTTTGTTGGAAATGTATGATTCAACTATTTAGTAAAAATTTATTCAAACTTGTAGAAAATTCAACAATTTTATTAAAAACGCATTGTTTTGTTTGCAAATTCAACTAATTTGTTCGAAAATTATCCTTATAGGTTCAAGTTTATCTACTTTAGAAGAAAATGCAATGATTCATTTGACAAATAATTTTTTTTGGTTGGTTATAAGTATATGTCTTTTCTTGAAAATTCGCTTTTTTTGTTGTAAAATATATCTTTTTTAGTTAAAAATGCGTGAATTTGGTAACTATTTGGTATAAAAATCAAGTATTTGGTTAAAAGTTCATATATTTTCTAGAAACATCGAGAATTTTTGTTAAAAAGTAATTATTTTTGGCTGAAAATTCGCTGGAGTCTCGTTTAGGCCTTAATTTTATCTATTCTCCCTCGAAATTCAATCTCTAATTATAAATACGTATTAAAACCAACAAATGTAGAATTCTACAATCACAAAAAAGAAAAAAGGTATCAGGCGATCCAAAAATTTTTTATTACAAATGCACATTATGCCACTATGGAGTAATTTTAATCCTTTAATCTTCTATAAGTTTAATGAAAAAAGACATTTTTAATTTTTAAAAAATTTATAAAGAGACCAGAGGCCAATATTATTTACAAATCATAAGTAGAATAATGCTTAACTTCTGCAACTTGGGCGTAGCAATTTTCTTGCTTCCAGGTCCTCCCAAGTCGTATGAGTATTATACGTAAAAGAACGTTCTACGTTAGTCGCATATAATGTGTGATTACAGACGAGGTTTTTATAAATCTGCAATAAAATTGAAAATATATTATATTTTTCGTCAATATCAGGACTCGGGCTCATGAAACTCTTGGCACTTTTTTTTAGCGATGTCAAAGATTTTACAGGAAACTTGTTCAATTTTGAAAAATTACAAAACATTTACAAAGTTTTGAAAAAATAATATTGATTTAAAAATGATTTCAAACAATTAAAAGAAAATAGATTTTTGAAGATTCTAAACAAAAAATTAAAAAGCTTTTTAACAGTTTTTTTAACGTTTCAAGAGAATACAAATTTTTTTTTGAAGATTTCTGTGAAAATTTTAAATAATTTTTTATTTTACGAAAGTTATTTTAAGAACATGTTTAACGAGATTTTAAAATATTCTAAAAGATTTCCGAAATTGAAAAAAAGAAGCTGGAAGGCTTTCAGGAAACCATTTTAGAATATAATTAGAAATGTTTAAAAAATTTCAAAAGAAATGGGAAAGATTCCAAAAAACCGAAGTTTTTAAAAATACAAAAATAATTTTAAACATAAAATTATTTAAACAAAATTTAAAAAATGAAGATTTTTGAACACTTAAAGTGGAACTCTTGAATCTTAAACTTTCAAAATTGAATAATAAATTGCAAAAATATAGAATTTTTAACTTTTATAAATTATAGGTAGAATTCAAAGATTCAAATGCATTTCCAAAAATATAAATCTACATTATAATTTTCAATGCTGTGAAAATTGAAGAATTAATCAATTAACTTTAAAGTTTTCCAAATAATATTATTTTAATCAATTTTAAAGTAGAAACAGTAAAAATTGAAAAATCATATTTTTTTAAACTGAACATTTCTCAAATTAAAAATTAAATTATTTTCATGTTAAATAAAGAAATCCTTGAAAAGCTTAAAAATTTTATTTCCAAATCTTGAAAAATCTAGAAGCTGCTTTAAATTTGTTTAAACTTGAAATTTTTTTTAAAAAAGTTTTCCAAACTTCTAAATATCTTGTAAAATTAATCGAATTTTTCCTACAATTTTGATAAAATCCTGCAAATTGCTAAAAATTCTTAAAATGTTCCAGATTCTTTTTTTTTAACAATTTTGGAAATCTTTTTATATATTCTTTTTAAATAAATTTTCAAAATAAAAAATCATTTTAAATTTTTAATTAATTTTGTATCTTTTCAAAGTGTCTAAATATCTTTTAAAATTACTCAATTTTTTCTAGAAATAATAAGTCTTCAATTTTTATGTATACATAAAAATTCATTCGAGGCTTTCTATGTCAAACAATTCAGTTTCAAATAGTTTATTTTTAAATATTTGCTTTCAATTTCTTCGTCTTAAATATAACGTCAAATATTGCTAAATATTAAATAATTACTCTTTTTCTTAATTAAAAAATTTACAATTAATTCCGTGAAAAATGAATTATTTTATACTGAAACAATATTTTTATTTTAATGAAAGCCTTAAATTACGAATGTATTATTATGAAATTATTTTAAAGTTAGAAGTAGTTTATAAAGTTTAAATCTGGAAAGTCATAAAATTTGAACAGATTTAGAATCGTTTTTTCAAATCAATTGATGTTCAATCTTTAATATTTAAGTACAGAACAATGTAAAAGATATTTTGATTATTTATATTTACAGTTGATAAAATGAAAATGTTTTTTATTAAAAATTTTCGAATTATACATTGTAAACTGAATGTTATAATAATTGACAAAGATAATTCAACTTGGACAGATTTTTCTTCTAAAGATTTGTAAAATTCTCGGTCAAAAAATAAATTCACTGACATTTCTCGATTTAAAAAAATGCCTTGTCATTTCTTTTATTTGTCAAATGAGTCCGAGGTCTGCAATATTTTTTTCTAATTTCTAGACATCTATTTTTCATGTAAAATTCTCTACCTTTAATATTTTCTGCAAATCAGCCACACAAACTGGAGGCGGAGATGGAAGAATAGTTTGCGATGCACATGCTAGAGAGAAAGCTGTCGCTTGTTCGGCTTCTTCCACGCTAGGTTTTACTGCAGGCATTTGTCCCTCTGTTTCGATAGTTGTTGGTCCACTATTCAATAGAAAATTAAAAAATTGAGATTTTTTAAATAAATTATTTCATGTAATATGATATATGTAATATGCTGTATGTAATATAAATCCCCTGTTATCAAAATACGTCATGTTTGGTTAAAAGTTATGTTAAAAATGCAACTATTATTTTAAAAAGTCACCTTCTTGGTCACATATTAAACTATTTGGTAGAAAGTTGAATTATTTGGTTAAAAATGGATTTTTTCGGTTGAATATTTATCTCTTCGGTAGATGATTCAACTATTTTATTAAAGATTCATTTCATTTTAGGTTGAATATTAATTTTTTAACCGTAAATTTAAATGTACCATTTTTTGTTGAAAATTTATCTTTTTTAGTTGAAAATTCTACTGTTTGCTTACAACTTCGAGTATTTAGTGGAAAAGTTGTGTTTTTCCGGAGTAAATATATGCTCTTGGTTAAAAAATAATCATATATTGGCTTTAAGTTTGAAAATCACTTGCATATTTCAGACTTCATACTCTTTCACCTATTGCTCTCTTTTCGCGTTTTTAAAGAATTCTTTCTTTTCTCTCTTGGTTTCAAAATACTTCCTCTTCTTCTCTTTTTTCATTTAGAAACAATCTTAATGAATAAGAACTAAATAAGAAAATCCAACTATTTTTAGTCAAAAGTTTATTTTCTTGTTGTTGAAAAGTCTACTTTTTTTTGGTTCGAAATTCATCTCATTAGGTTTAAAATTATGTTGAAAATGCAACTATTTTTTTTAAAAAGTCACCTTCTTGGTCACAAATTAAACTACTTGGTAGAAAGTTGAATTATTTGGTTAAAAATGGATTAAATTAAATATTAATTTTTTAACTGTAAATTTAAATGTTCCATTTTTTGTGGAAAATTTATCTTTTTTAGTTGAAAATTCTACTGTTTGCTTAAAACTTCCTTAAGTTTGAAAATTACTTTAATATTTCAGACTTCATACTCTTTCACCTATTGCTCTCTTTTCGCGTTTTTAAAGAATTCTTTCTTTTCTCTCTTGGTTTCAAAATACTTCCCTTTTTTTTCTTTTTTTCACTTAGAAACAATCGAAATGAATAAGAACGCAATAAGAAAATCTAACTATTTTTAGTTAAAAGTTTATTTTCTCGTTGTTGAAAAGTCTACTATATTTTTGGTTGGAAACTCAACTATTTGATTAAAGATAATTTTCAGTTGAAAATTGATATTTTTTAGTTGAAAATACTACTATTTGTTACTCTCTTTTCGCCTTTTCTAAAAAATTCTTGCTTTTCTCTCTTGTTTTTAAAGTACTTCAACCTTTTTTATCTTTTTTTCGCTTAAATGCAAATTTAATAAATAGAACATAATAAAGAAATTCAAGTATTTTTAATTAAAAGTTAATTTTGTTGTTAAGGAGACTAATATTATTTTTTGGTTCTTTTTTTTGTTGGGCATATATCACTTTAGTGGAATATTCATTTCTTTGGTTTAATATGTAACTATTTTTTTGTGACAAATTATTGTTTAGCGTTAAAAAATTATTTTTAAATTGAAGATTTAACTATTTTAGATAAAGATGCATCATTTTAGTTGAGAATTAATTTTTTTTCGTAAATATTTTACTATTTTGTTCAATCTACTTTTTTTTGTAAAAAAATAACTTTTTAAATGGAAAATGTAACTATTCCATTTTTGGTTCAAAATGTAGGTATTTCATTTAAATTAGTTAATATAATTAATTTTAATTAATTAGTTTAATGTGCCTTTTTTAGTTGAAAATGTAACCATTTTAATGAACAATTGTTGCTTTTTGATCAAAACTCTATTTTTAAATTGAAAATTTAACTATTTTAGTTAAAGATGCATAATTTAATTTCAAATTATTTTTTTTTTAAATTAAACTAATTTGTTGAAACTTCGTTTTTTCCGTAAATTAAAAAAAAAATTTAATTTAATTTTTTTAACCATTCATGATTGAAAATTCATGTATTTCGTTTAAAATTTGCCTTTTTTGGCCGAAAAAGTCTTCTTTGTTGAAAGTTACACTACTTTGCTGAAAATTCATTTTTTTAGTTGGGCATGTCTCAATTTAGATGAAATTTTATTTCTCTGGCAGAGAATAAATCTTCTGGGTTAAAAGTTAAACTACTTTGCTAAAAATTTTTTTTTTGGGGGGATATATCATTTTAGTGGAAATTTCATTTCTTTGGTTGAAAATTTAACTATTTTATTATAAAAGGTTTGTTTTTTGGTTGAAAATTTATTTTCAAATCAAAAATTGATCTATTTTTGATCAAGATGTATAATTTTAATTAAAAATTAATTTTTTTCGTTCAAGTTTAACTAATTTGTAGAAATCTTGTTTTTTTCGTCAAAAATTACATTATTAAATTGAAAATGTAACTATTCCATTTTTAAAGGAAAATTTCTCATTTTTAGTTGAAGATTTAATTACTTGGTTTAAAATTACTCTTTTTGGTTGACAGTTACACAAATTTGTTAAAAATTTATGTTTGGGCTGGGGATATAAAATTTTATTTGCAAATTCATCTCTTTAATTGAGAATGTAATTTTTTCTTTACGAATTCTTGTTTTTCGTTGAAAATTTATTTTTAAGCTAAAAATTGAACTATTCCGTTTATCATTAAACTTTAATTTCTCTAACTGAGAATTGAACGATTTATTTTTTGGTTGTAAAATAATCTTTTTTAGTTTACACTATATCTTCCTGGTTTTAAAACTAAATTCCTGGTTAAAAATTCATCTTTTTCGGTTCAAAAGTCAACAATTTTCCAAAAAGATTCGACTTTCTAGCTTGAAAAATTAAATCTTTTTTTAAAAATTAATCTTTTTGGATAGAAAAGTTAATCGTCTTTGTTGAAAATTAACTAATTTGTGCAAAATTCATCTCTTATGCTTAAAATTTCAATTTCTGGCTTCTAATGCAAAAGTTTGGTGAAAAATTCATTTTTTGTAGTGGAAGAGGCATTTAAATGGTTAAAAATCTATTTTTTAAATTAAAAATTTAACTATTTCAGTTGAAGATGCATATGTTTTGTTAAAAAGTAACTTTTTTAAATCAAAAATTTAACTATTTTGTAGAAACTTCGTTTTTTCGCCAAAATTAACTTTTTTAATTAAAAATGTAACTATACCATTTTTGGTTGAAAATGTAACTATTCAATTTGGTTTAAAATTCAATAAAATTGTTATTTCTTGGTTGAAAATTTATTTTTAAATTAAAAACATAACTATTTCACTCGATGATGCATATTTTTAGTTAAAAAGTAATTTTTTAAATGAAAAATTTAACTATTTTTTTGGAAAATTATTGTTTTACGTTGAAAATTTACTTTTAATCTAAAAATTGAACTATTCCGTTTATCATTCAAATTTATTTTCTCTAGCTGAGAATTACACGATTTCATTTTTGGTTCAAAAATAATCTTCTTTAGTTTAAAATTCATCGGTCTGGTTTTAAAATTGACTTTCTTGGTGAAAATTCTTTTTTTCCGGTTAAAAATTCAACAATTTTCAAACAAAATTCGACTTTTTAACTTGAAAAATTAAATTTTTTTTTGAAAATTAGTCTTTTTGATAAGAAAATTTAATCTTCTTTGTTGAAAATGAACTAATTTGTTCAAAATTCGTCTCTTTTACTTAAAAGATCTATCTCTGGCGTCTAATACAAAAGTTTGGTTAAAAAATTGATTTTTTGTAGTGAAAGAGGCACTTTATTGATTGAAAATTTATTTTTACGTTGAAAATGTAACTATTTCAGTTGAAGATGCATTTTTAGTTTAAAAAGTAATTTTTTAATGAAAAATTTAACTATTTTGTAGAAACTTCCTTTTTTTGTCAAAAATTATTTTACTTTTAAAATTTTTACTTTTAAGCTAAAAATTGAACTATTCCGTTTATCATTAAAATTTAATTTCTCTAACTGAGAATTTAACGATTTATTTTTTGGTTAAAAAACAATATTTTTTAGTTTAAGCTTCATCTTCCTGGTTTGAAAATTAAATTTCTAGTTGAAGATTCATCTGTTACGGTTAAAAAGTCAACAACGTTCCAACAAAATTCGACTTTTAAGCTTAAAAAATTAAATCATTTTTTGAAAATTAGTCTTTTTGGGTAGAAAAATTAATCTTCTTTGTTGAAAATTCTTCTATTTTGCTTACAAGTTTAATCTCTCGTTTCTATTGAAAACGTCTGTTAAAAATGCATTTTTTCTTGTGGAAAATGCATTTATTTAGTTCGAAATTTAAATCGCCTGTTGAAAATTAGTAGTTTTTTAAAATTGGAAATTAATGTTTTTAACTACAAATTTTTAACTAACTTACTAAATTAAAAATATATAACTACAAATCACATTTTCAACCTTTTGTTTGAAAAGTAGAGTACTTTGTGAAAAATGTAAAAAAATGTTTTGATTTAAAATCTCTGAAATTTAAAACATTTCATGTTGAATTTAATATATACTATCTATACATAATTTTATTTAAAAAAAAACTTATTCCCCTATTGGTGTTCAAAAAAATCACCCATTTCTTCCTGTTTTAATAGAATTTTTGTGCTACAGATTCTGAGATTTTAATTATTTTAAATTAGTCTTCATAGAATAATAGAAATGTTCTTACTTGAACATGTTACTCTGGGAGAGATAATTTGTATTTCTTTTCCATGAACTGGGCACTGGTTCGCCGATGTCATAAATAAATCTTCTATCTCGAACCTTGAATCCTTTTCTTCTGGTAACAATTGCTTGGATTATATTCTTAAGAAAAATTTGCGTCGCAGCTATAATAATGTGTGCTGTGCTCTCCTCAGCTCCGTCCATATTATTTTCCCATGCTGCCAGCATCAATCTTGCTAAAACAAAGGTTCGATCGGGAAGCACAAGTTCCTGGGCACTTGAACGATTTGCTCCTATTGGTTCGTCACCAACCGGAGATGACGTTTGATGCAGAACTTCCACGTATATATCGGCTGGCTGCAAAAAGAGAAGAAAAATATATATTTATGCAGAGAGAATTTTTCGGATGGTAAATAAATATATAAATAATAAAATTAATTAATATTTTTTTCATTAAAAAAGTATTGACATGTATTTAAAAAAGGAAAATCCTTTTGCTATGACTACATCCAAACAATTTTATTTTAAATTATGACCTTTAGAAATCGGACCCTTACGAAAATGTGCGGAGCCATTGAAAATTTTCGCATTTTTTAAAACAATCGACTCGGAACATAATGTTTCTTCCCCTTCAGTTTCTAGGGATTTAATAGGTTTAAATTTAAAAAGCTTTAACAAATTATATTAAAGATATTATTAAATATATTTGCTGCAACGATGACCTGAATATTGAAATAATAGTTCAAAGAAACTTGCATTTTATCTTCTTATGCTTAAAATTCAGTGCATATTTAGGAAAAATTCTTATAAGCCCTTTATTAAATTCAATTTTCATCTAAAAATATGAATAAAAAGCAAATCAAAAATTTCAATAAAATAATAAGCAATTTTAGCAAAATACATAAATTTCCAACTAAAATAAAAGTAAATTGTCACCCAAAAATTAAATAGTATACTTTTCGGTTGAAATAACTAATGTTCAACCAAGAAGATTAATTTTTAAAAAACGATTTTCAACTAAAGAGGATACATTTTCAACCAAAAATTGAATAGTTCAAATTTCAGGTAAAGAAAAATTGTCTTCACCCAAGAAGATTAATTTCTTCAAAAAAAAAAAAAAAAACACGAATTTTCAATTAAAAAAGATAAATTTAAAAAAAATGGATGGTTAAATTTTCTGTTACAAAAAATTAATGATCAACCAAGAATATTAATAGCCACCAAATAAATACGAGATTTAAACTAAAAAAAATAATTTTTCAACTAAAACGATGGAATACTTATTTAGAATAAAGTTACATTTTCAGAAAAAAATAATAATTTTTAGCAAACAAATCATATTCTTAAAAAAAAGTTACATTTTGAAAAAGAATAATTTAATATTCAACTAAATATATTAATTTTCAATCAAGAAGATTCTTTTCTACAAAAAATAACGAATTTTCAACTAAAATAATTTTTTTAATCAAAAATGGATTAGTACAATTTTTAGTTAAACAAATTAATGTTTAACCAAAGAGACGAGTTTTTACCTAAAGCGATGGAATATTTAACTAAAACAGTTACATTTTGAGTTTAAAAAAATTAATTTTAAGAAGAAAAAAGAGAATTTCCAACCAAAAAAAATTCCAACAAAAGAGTTGAATTTTCTACCAACAACGTTGAATTTTCCACAAAATAGTTTATTCCTAGATAAAAATAGATTAATTATAAAGTAAATTTATTTTTAACCCAAAAATACAAAAATATTTTCAAGAAACGAATTTTCAAATAAAGTAAAAAACTAATTTTCAACAAAATAATTGCATTTTCTACCAAGACAGATTTTTCAGTCGAGAAAGAAAATATATTTTCAACCAAATTATGGATTTTTCAAGGCAAAGACGAATTTTCTACAAAACAGTTGAATTTTAAACACTAAAATATGAATTATCAACAATAAAGTTCATTTTAAATCAAATAATTGAATTTTTAACTAAAATAGTTACATTTTTAATCCAAAAAGTCGAATATTTAACAAACTAGTTGCATTTTCAACAACGAGAAAAAGATAAATTTTCAATTTAAATAATTAATTTTAAATAGAAAAAAAAACTAATTTTTAACCAATATGACGAGTTTTCAATGAAAGAGATGAATCTTAAACCAAAAAATGTAAGTCTTTTAAAATTAGTTCAACTTTCATCATAAAAAAGATAATTTTTTAACAAAATAGTTTAAGTTTTTAACAAAATAATTTAATTTTCCACCATAAAAGATAGATTCTGAACGAAAAATATAATTGTAAGCTTTTAAATTAAGGAAAATTAACTTTCAACTAAAAACATGACTCTTTTACCAAAAGAAATGGATTTTCAACTCAAAAATCGAATTTTCAATATAATGAGGAGTTTTCCACTTAAAACGTTGAATATTTCAGAAAAATGGACTTTTAAGCCCAAAAACATGAAGTTTGAAAAATAAAGTTAATTTTCAACTCAGAAAAACAAATTTTTAACCAAACTGCTGCATTTACAACCAAACAGTTTGAGCTTTCGAGCAAAAGAGATGAATTTTTTACAAAAAAGTTGAATTTTGTACCCAATAGTCGAATTTTTAACCTACAAAGATGAATATTTAAACCAAAAAGATGAATTTCCAACTAAAAAAGATCAGGTTACAACCAAAAATGTAAAAGTTAAATTTTCAGTTTAAAAAAATTAATTTTCCAACAAAAAAATGAATTTTTAACCAAATACTTGAATTTCTATATAAAAAATATCAATTTCGAACAAAAAATGAAATGATTTAATTTTTATTTAAAAAGTATATTTTCTGAACCAAAAAAAAATAATAATGGACTTTTAAATAAAAGGATAATTTAAAAGGATGGTTTTTCTACCGAAATATAAATTATTTATTTAAAAAAATGTTCAACAAAACGCAGTTTCATTTTAAAACAAAAAGATCAATTTTCGAACAAAAGAGATGAATTTTTAACCTAAAACACGAATTTTTTAACAAATGAGGAGTTTTTCCCTTAAAACGTTAAATATTAAACAAAAAAGTTGACTGTTGCACCCGAAAACATAAATTTAAAAAAAATAAATTTAATTTTCAACTAAGGCAAATGAATTTTTGCAAATAAAGTTGAATTTTTAACCTACAAAGAGGAATCTTCAAACCAAAAAGACGAACTTTCAACAAAATATATGAATTTTTAACTAAAAAAAATCAGGTTACAATAAATAAGGTTATAATAAATCAGGTTACAATAAGAAATAGAAACTTTTAAATTTTCAGTTAAAAGAATTAATTTTCCAACTAAAAAAAAAATAATTTTTCAACAAAACCGTTAAATTATCAACAAGATAGATTAACTTTTAACTAAATGAGACCGATCACGCGCTCGAGCGCGCGTGTTTTCGTCATTCGAGATACTTTGTATGTATTACTGATTTTTTTTGCTG